>JBAMJV010004155.1:0-60258 GCA_037951105.1 Echinarachnius parma | reverse complement strand
GTTGCCTTATTGGTCTGTATAGTTTATTGAAATACATGTACAAGATTCCAGGATTGTTGTCTTTGCTCTGGAAGTCGGTCAAATCATAGACATGGGGTGGTACATTGTAGTTCTATGGTCAAATGAATGACAAAAATCCAGAACATTGAATACGGTTGAGCTGTTCTCTGAAAAGGGGGTTTGGGGGGGGGGGGGGGTGTGGCTGGTCAAAGAGTGTTAACAATAACTACATGTTCAGATAATCAACAGTGCATGGTTGCATGACTGCCTTACAGGCCTGTAAGTTGTATTGAAATTGATATTACAAAATACTGTAAGTCTATCATTTTGATCCATGGTAGTGGTAGATGATATTCATGCACAATATAATCTTGAGCTGACATTTTGACTTGAAGCTACATGTATACTACTGAGTACTGAGTCATATACTGAGTAAATGGCAATGTGTATGTATGTATGTATCATACAAAGAAAGGAATGCAATCATTATGTTTGTGTGGGACCGTGGGTGGATGTACATTGGTGTGTACGTGCGTGAAGGACGTGTATGAATGCATGTTTTCCAGATGGTATATTTCCCTGTCGTGTCAGTGGTTGTAGACTTTTCTTTAAGTTAAAATAAACCTGGTTGTATTATTATCAAACAAGGATCTTTAGGATTGGGCAAACAACCTAAAACAAATATTGTGCTACCATTATTTTTTAATAATGATTGTGGCTGGAATGCTGGATGTATGTAGTAGTAATTTCAGATGGTAAAAGGGACGCATGAACTTGAGGTATTGAAGGGATCTATTAACTTTGTTGACAAACTGTGCAAACAGTGATGCATGGTTAATAAAATGTGTATTGGTGTGATCTGATATGTCCAGAAAGTAATGTGTGAAAATGTCAAGTTAATTTGATGATATTTGTCTGAAAAATGAGCGAAAATGCAAAGTGATAAACTTACACAAATACACGGCTTAAAAGATCCCGTAGATAATTTAACATCCGAACACTTCAATCGTAAATATCTTTTGAACAAAATGTAAATTTGAAAAACCGAAACCTGTCCCATGCTTTTATTTTTAATATGAATGCAACAAGGTATGAGGGAACCGCTAGAATTCCAATTGGATTTTGAGGATTTGGACAATGTTACTAAGTCCCTTTAATACTATATTATGATATACTTGTTTTTCCAAATACATTTAGTAGAGGCCTCAATGAAATGCACCCTAGTATAAATGTATTAAGACCCATGTATACACAGGGTAGATTGTAAGTACATTATTGGGTAAATGTAATTCAATTGTTGCTTGAAACAAATTGAAAGCTTGCAGTCTGCATGTATTTCACACATCACTTCCTGAAAATGGTTCTGAATCCATTAGTTTACCCTTCAACCATCTTACAAAGTACAAGATTAGTTATCCATACTGATCAAATAATGCCTATCATACAAGAATATTTGCATTTGCAGTCATTTATGTATATCTGGGGAAGTGTTTATTATTGTTGAGATTTGGTGATCGTGCATTCACGCATGTTGCCCGTCCTTTGGAATAAGTTACCCAGTGACATTTGTATTAAATGTTCAGTGCCTGGAAACTTTCCAGAGGCATCTGAAAGCTTTTTTATTTACCCAAAGCTATTAATATAATTGTATGATATTTGTTAAATTTTTGTAAAGAGACAATACTGTTGAATGTTCGTTGTTTTGTTTGTAGTGTTGTAGCGCCTTGTGTATTTTTGTTTAGATAAGTGCGCTATATGTATATTTATATTATTTATTATTATTTTAGAGTGGAATTGCGTGGGTTGATTGTGATGACAAATACCACGTATTAAGACTAGAGTACATATTTACCTGTGCATCACAACATGTAATTAGCTGGAAAGATGTGGATCAGACTGGCTTTAGCCTATTGAACTTAATCATCCACATGCATCATCAGCTTGTGATATTCAACTCTGTCACCTGGATGCTGCCTACAAGCTTGTATCCCATGTAATGAAATTAAAATCTGCCTTGTAAATAGTCAATGGAGACCAATGCAAGCATGAGGGGATGTGCAAAAAACTGGCAAATGGTTGATAAAATACATACACAGTACATGTGTCTGTGATCTGATGTTCAGAGTCAGGTGCACTGAGTGATGTGTGACAATTCTATTATAAATGAATGTCATGTGATTGAGTAATGAGCGAAAATGCAAATTGATATTCGCTAAACTCATTGCTCTGACTTTGTTATCCAGTAGATAATTATAAATCGGAACACTTCACTCATACATATCTTAATAATGGAAGAGAATTTGTAAAACCGAAAACTGTTCCATTCTTTGATCATACGAATAGAATGATGTATGGGAGAACCGCTAAAGTTTTGAGGATTTTAACAATGTTACTACGTAGATCCCTGTAAATGTGAAAAGTATTACGCTCCCATAAAACTAAAGTCTGTAAACAAACAAAACATTTGGTGTATGTTTACAACTTGTGTTATCAGGGGAAATACTGGTACTGTAGGTTAAAAGCAAAATTGCAGAAAGATATATGATGATGATGTTATTCCTGAAGTCCTTGCCAACAAATTTTTTAAAATCATTCTTCACCATGCCTCCACTTGTCTAATTGTTTTATAATTAACACTCATCACCTCTTTGTTTACTTTTGTATTGATAATGTTTTCTTCAGCTATGCCGATGTATTTTCCTTCTCCTATCAACCCTCTCAAATTTGTTTTAATTTTCCCTCTTGTCATTCTAAATGTTACAGATACACAAGGAATCTGGTGGATGAAGGGAATGGGCGCTTCAACCTCATGGTCCTGTGCTGGGGTGAAGGTCAGGGCAGGTAAGACTGTAGAAATGAAGAGATCAAATAAAGTATTCTTGAAATCACTGGGAGAGCTATTTAAATGTCGTCCAGTATCAGTTTGTTAAAGTAGGTCCACATTAAATACAATGAAACATCATATTTAAAGGGTACAACAATGATAATTATTTAATTTGGCAGTACCCCGAGAACAAATGACCGCTAGAAATTTAATTGGGCCACTAGAAACTTGTATTGGCCACATCAAATAAGGATCAACAACAATCTTATGATGGGAAGCTATCTGACGTGTCAGTTTGGCCACCTAAAAAAAAAGTATGAGTGATAACCCTGTTGCGAAACTATCTAAAGATGAAGCAACCAACTTTTCATGTATCATTCACATTGTATGTACATGGGTCAGAATTTTGAAAAGTGCACTTTTCGGCCCAAACAGGGTAAAATTCAATTTATTTTTTGTATTTAAAGACATCTATCTAATGTGAAAGCATGCAATCCTAGCTTTCAGGCGTACCCCATTATACTGGGAAACTCCATGTGGTTCCGTTTTTATTCACTGTTGAAGTAACCCATCTCCAAAAGGCGAACGTCCGTGAGGGATTATGTAGATATAGATTTAGTACCCATATATCTCATTTATTTTCTGTCATATACAGCTTATATTCGGACAATTTACTTCTAAGACTTGCTTCTCTCTGTATGCCAAACGTGGATTGTGTTTTATTTGCCAAATAGAAAATACAAACGTCCAAACTTTGACTGAATTGTTATATTTCTTTTTAAATAATGTATTATTCGGAACCTTTGCTTTTCTTTAGCCGCACTTTTTAGGAACGCACCTATATACGCTCGTATTCCCGTATCACATATTTTAATGTGCATGTTAATAGGATCAATTGCTGTCTAGATCATATATTACATAATTACATGACCAAAGAGAGTATAGTTTTCATCACGGACGTTCCCATATCGCTCACGGACGTTCGCCAGAAACAAGAATGTTGGCAGAATGATCTGATCTCATCAAAAAGAGTTTCTATTCTTCGTAAATGGCTTTAAAACAGGGTCATTATAGAAACAAACTTGAACATTGCAATAAACCTTTAAAAATGGTTTGGTTTTTACATGGACCTGGTCGTTATAACGAGTCCTATTATTGGTTTAAATTGATTTAATGCTTATAGAACAATATGATGATAATACTTTATCTATTCCTATTATATTTAAGCTAGAGACCATGTATACATCCTAGTCAGATATAAAAGTAGCATTTCCAAGTCGCCTGGTCCCTCTTTCTTACTATATTGTTTTTAATTACAATTTCACGGACGTTCGCATAAATTTCACGGACGTTCTCTGCCTGAACAGTCTTACAGAAATTGATGACAACATTTATTTGAATCTCCTCCAGACCAATATAAAACATATAAATTTATCAGTTGATATGATTTTAGCTATCTGAATTAATTATAATGACATGTCTGCTACTTAACTATCACTCTTAGTGGACCTGTGGAAATCGTAACCCCTAATTTTACACCGGCTTTCCCCGGTTGGGCACTCTATAACAGAAATGCCACTATACTTCTGTAAATAAATGATTTTACAACATTTCTGCAAACATAAATAACATGTATAATCAAAATAAAGGCCATTTTCCAGTTACCAGAATACGGTTTCTCACATGAGTCTTAATGTCACGGACGTTCGTATTAATTTCACGGACGTTCTCGAATTGCCTATAGTGGTACCCAAGTGTCCCATCTCGAGTCAATTAATTACAGAAATAAATGTAAGTGCCAACATAACGTAAGTGCAATTATATATGCCTATCACACGTTTCAAACCTTGCCATAGATGTATTTTGACTTTGGGAGACCCATAATATATAAACTGTTATTTTGGTTTGTGTATGTTGTACATATATTTCGATTCAATTCGTATATGGTTTATTAATTGAAAATACATATATTTATCTATTCCAGCTATATGGCTGAATTGCTAATATGCATTTTCACAAAACATAAAACAAACTGAGGGTAACAAAAGCCATGAGCAAAGTAAATAATATACTCGTATAACTTATTTCTTAAATGAATACATATAGATTGCATTTTAGATCATACATGTATATGTTTTGTATAAAGAAATATTAGACATAGAAACCATATATTACGCTAAATATATACGCTAAACATATTATATGTGTTTATTATCGCATTTTATTATTATATTTAGAAAGAATATTTTAATTTAATGTAAAACCAAGCGCATAATTATTATATTAAAAACAATCATTTTAAAGCCTAACTGTTTAAATCTAATTTGCAGAGATTATCAATTGTTTTATAACATTAATATGTCAAAGTTAAATCTTTCAAATAATCACGTTGATAGTTAATTCCGATGTTTCCTGGCCCACATCTCGTTTCCCAATCGGTTAATGTTTCAATTTGAATTAAGAAAAATGTTGACCTTGAATGGTTTATTATAAATATTGCGCGAGCTGAAAGTGTATAATATTATAATGATCGTAGCAAAAACAATATTTTTGATATATCAAGAAAGAACAAAACAGCCAATATTATATATTATTACGATGAAGTCATCAAAATAATGCATAAATCTTACAATCTCTATTAAATGGAAGAAGTCCAACAAATCTAATCCCTTGCTAGATATAATTTCAAACGATACCACATAATTTGGCACTATTAACAGATTGAAGCAGAGATGCTTTGAAAACCCATTCATACGTCATCATAATAATAAATGCGTTTGTCTCTAGATCTGCATACTTACGGGCTGGATATTGCAGCTTTGCACATCAGGCATAAATTATGATACAATTATGTATTTATTATCGTATTATCATTATTATCATTATTATTATTTTATTCTTTTTTTTTCTTTTTTGAGGGGGGGGGGGGGGGGGAGAGGGGTATGCATGTATTCGTTGCTTTTTCGTAATACAGTCAATATTGTAAAGCAAGTAGCTATCCTCTCGCAAGTAGCTGACGACCTTTGTGATGTACCTCTTCTTTTCAAACAACTGGCGTCATACAGCCATTTAGTTGGACTTAAATCCGACAGGCAGATGAGAAAACAGTCTCAAAGCCTGCAGCAGAGGAGGAGCCGACAGTCTCAAGTTTTGCAGAGGGTGGGGCAACAGTTTCCACTCAGACCTTTGGTTGAAATGTTGTTATTGCGCCATATACCCCCTTATTATCATTATGTTTTGAACAGCTTTCTTTCGCTTGTAGGCCTGCGACTGTGCACAATCATAATCTTGGGGTTTGCCTTCCTATAGTATAATGTCAACGCTGCACGGGTAGAAGTAAATATAATATCTAGGGGTATTACAAAACAGCTAAGCAAGGTGATCAAATGTAAAACGAACCTCCGTGATGGTGACTAAAAATCAACATATTCATGTGTGGTTGGCAGTGACCTGGGTCGAAAGGCACACACAAGGGGCACCTGCTGTCAAAAAATTGTGCCAGTACTTGAACTTTTACTAAGATTTTTGGGGCCATAAATGACGAACGAACGTCCGTGAGCACAACATTTCATAAGTTTGTTACAGTTAAATGACTTGCAGGAAATAAATCCATATGGGATATGAGAGACATAACAATGTACTAACAACATCAAACGGTATCAACTTGATGTGAGCGTTTAACATGGTAACATTATTAGAACAATTTTCAGAATCGAACGTCCGTGAACGAACGTCCGAGCGAACGTCCGTATCATAAATAGGTGTCAAAAGGCTTCGAAAATGCCTGATATAAGTTTTTGGTTAGCTGCTTGCCAAATAAAATTGCTGTACCGGTGTCTACGTGCAGATAAGCAGACTCAGATTCGTAACTGGGTCTACTCTTGCCGGACGTTCGTTTTCATCACGGACGTTCACGAAGATCAGTTTCGGCCCAAACCAAACATTGTATTTGATAGATAGTTTTCAAATAGGCAAAATACTGTGGCCCTACTGTGAGTTCATCAGACTGACCCCAGCAATTGATGACTAGGATGCACTTCACTGAGCAGTGATGATACAAGACGACAGAACGTCCGTGACGAAATCCAGTATAATTTCATACAAAAAAATGTTACTCCGCGAGCAGGAGTAGTTAGCCACCAATTTTTGTAGAATGTGTTCAGTGGGTTCAACCCTTAGTTTTGGCAATAGTTTTTGTTTTGACAACTAAGTAGAATTCTGGTTGTATGAATTTTAATGTATGTTCACGGACGTTCACTTATTATGACCTTTCCTATTGAAATGTACCATGAGATCATATCAATGCCGCTCTACCGCCAATTATTATGTGATACATGCTCAAGACATGTAAGATAGAAAATATAGACGTTAATGCCTTTAAAGTTGATTAATATTTTTTTTATCAGGTTAAAAAAAATAATAATTTTGTGGAAAATGCCAATTTATGCTATTTTTTCACATTTGAGGTCCTGTGGCATGAAACCAAATGTTTGAAATGATATAAAACTATACATTTTTTGAAAGCCTTAATAATTCTCTTTAATATCAGACCCAAAACAGGTATATCAGAGTTAATGGTGAGACACAGCAAATGATAGAAGCGCTCAAGGTCTGGAAATGGCTAAAAGTGCACTTTTCAAAAATCTGACCCACATGTATACAAAGATCAAATTATATTCACAGAAATATGTTTTATCTGTTAGATATACATTCAAATATATAAATGATTATGATGTACGGCACAAATAGCTAGGAACTGTCCCACTCGCATGCAGAGTATGCACAGTATGTGTGTCCTAGATCATACAGTAGTACTGGATGTGTTAATGTGGTAGAGGATGTGCAGTGCGTGGTCAAGTGACGTGACGTACCGCTACTAGGTCAGGTAGTGGAGACGTGCAACAAAAAAAGTTGATCGATTAGATCATTAGAGTGAACAACTTCCTTTATGTGGTGATTTCACAATTTAGGAAGTACATGTATGTTATCTCTCTGAACCTTGCTAGGTGGCGTGGGTAAATAAAAGTTTCATCAATCGACCCAATCCTGTGGTGGAAAGCTATCTGATGTGTCTGTTTAGCCACCCGAATGAAAGTATTTATAAGTGATAGTCTTTTTGCGAAGATGAAACGGCCATCAATATACAAAGATCAAATTATATTCACGGAAATATGTTTTATGCACTAGAAAAGAAGGAAATATGACGTTTTTTTAATGAGTGTGACATAAAATTTGGACCAACCCCACCATCGTGCAGAGAACAGTACATAGGCGTGTTATGTGCCTCCTAGATTATGGTACTGGATGTGTTAATGTGGTAGAGGATGTGCAGTGCGTGGTCAAGTGACACGACGTACCAAGACCAGGACCAGAAAGTGGATACCGTAAACCGGGGTGACTTGGCCACTTTTTGAGATGAATGTATTTTCATCAAGCATCACTTTTCAGAACAAATTTCTTATTGTTTCTAATGTAGTCCTATAGGATAATGTTTAGAATAAAAAATTAGTTCTGAAGAGTGAGACCCAACCAAAAAAATACTTTTTTTTTCACGAGGGCGATTTTGAAAATTTTGAGGGAGAAAAACGCCCTCGTGAAATTATTCACGAGGGCTATTTTGGGGCTCACGGGGGCTCTTTTTTTTGTATACATCGTTTTCACTGCTCAAGGGTCTTATAAATTATTATCATGATGTGATCTATCTGATTATGCCATGTTTGGTATGTTTCTGGTGCTTTCCGATCATGCAAAAAGATGTTAAAAAAAAAAATATTAAAAAAAATATAAATTCTTTTTTTTCTTTTTTTTTTCTTTTTTTTTTCGCCCCCGTGCCGTGGCTCACGGGGGCGATTCCAAAGGTATCGGGGGCGAATCGCCCTTTGCCCCCGTGTATTTGTTTGGTTGGTGAGACCTGATGAAAATACATGTACATCCTTCTAAAAAAAGTGGCCAATGTCACCCCGGGTGCCAAAGTCACCCCGGTTTACGGTACGTCCGATAACAAAAAGTCTTAAGATTTGTGTGAACAACTTCCTTTGTGTCACAATTTGGGAAGTACATGTTATTTCTCTAAACATCTCTAGGTGGCGTGTGGGAATAAAAGTTTATTCAATTGACCTGGTAATTCTCAACTCTCAAGTAAACTAAACATCAGAGACTCTTATTAATTACCGTCTCATTGCACATAAGCCTTTGTGCATATTAGTTTTTACAATATAGAAAGCTTGAATGATTCGCCAATTCCACCTTTACAAAGTGCCCAGGGCTCAGTTAAATCATCGACCCATTTGTTTTCCCTATAGAGCAAATAGAATGTTGTGTGTCACCACAAGAACTCACAAAAAATTTACTTTACTTTGGTTACATGTAGTAAAGGCCATTTCACATATTACCGGATAGCGTGAATGGATGCCCATTGAATTGAAAATATGCGAAATCAAATTATCCAATGGATAATTTATTATCTGTCACGCATCCGTTTACGCTATCAGGTTTTATTGACCGGGACTTAAGTTAAACAAATGTGTGCCTCTTCTTGTGTAGAAGTCATGGAAGGTGTGGCTGACTGAGTGCAAACTCAGCATTTGTACTTTGTAGTGTGCACATTGATTAAAATCTTCTTTCTAACAAAAGACTCCTTCCCAGATGTATGTTTAGTCTATAGCCCATTCATTGATTTTGAGACCAATTGTTAGCCGATGCTCAGGGAGTCTGTTTATCCTTCAAAAGACTGGCTGACATTACACACAGTCTGTAATGCATGTAATGTGTATCAGCCATAATATAGCTTCCCAAGTTTTGCACTGAATTCTTACAAATTTAGAAAACAATCCTTTTTTCAAGATTATTTTGGCTAGCACTGGCAATAGAAATGCGATAGTGATTTTGTATTCATCCCTAATTTCATCCTAAAAGCCCAGTAAATCAATATACAGCAAAATGACAGTACATTACAATAAAGTACTTAATACATGTGGTTCGCGGTTGCACCATGTAAGAGGGGAGGATTGGTGAGTCCCAAAACGGACTGTTTGTAGTCCTAGAAAGGACTGTTGGTAGTCCTAGAAAGGTAACATTGGGATAGTCCTGAAAAGGACTGTTGGTATTCTTTCTAGGGTAGTCCTAAAATGGACTGTTGGTAGTCCTAGAAAGGTTTGTTGGTAGTCCTAGTTTAAAGGACTGTTGGTAGTCCTAGAAAGGACTGTGGAGATAGTCCTGGAAAGGACTGTTGGTATTGTGAGGAGAGGGTGGATGGTAGGAGGGGCTCGACGTTTCGAATAGGTTGACTATTCCTCGTCAGGAGATGAAGTTCTTTTTCAAACAAAGAGAAACTGTAAATTTGTTGACATCATGTGAAAAAAATAACTTTCCCCCACAGCTCAATATACAGCAAATCTGACTGTTTCATGAAGATCCTGGAATAGAAGGCACTAGGCAGGTTGAGGGAAACATTGTTTGCCTGGCCAGAAGACCATACTCTAGAAACCAGATTCTCAGTATTTTTAGATCTCTTTTTATACTTAGGGGCCATAATGTACAAAGAAAGTACGCACAAGAGGGGGGGGGGGGGGGGGTTCAAGCTGATGCGTACTCTCCATTCAACCACATGCAAAAAAATGCGTACAGGGGGGAGGAGGGGTCAATTTCGGACAAAAAATTGCGTACATACTTTCCTCTCCATCCAGCTCAAATCACAGCCATTCCGATGCATACTGTTTCATGAAGATTCTAGAAGGCACGTTGAGCGAAACCATGTTCGTCTGGCCTGAGCAACCCAACTAGAAATTTTTTGTTTGTTTTAGTTACCAAGTTAAATGTTTGATTCACCTTTGTTGTATCTTCATCTCTTTTTCCAGCTCAATTCACAGCCATTCCGATGCACACTGTTTCATGAAGATCCTTGATGGCACCCTGAGGGAAACCCTGTTCGCCTGGCCTGAGGAACCCCGTAAGAAGAGCGAAATGAGAGAGCTTGCAGTCAATGATTACCACAGAGACCAAGTAGCCTACATCAATGGTAAAAACTATTACAAGTATCATTAAAAGAACACACAATATTTGAAGACTTTTTACAAACAATTTAAAGGGAAACGAAATGCTGGAAATTTTGCTTTCCTGTTACTGATAGATGCAGAATTCGTGTCACTTCTAGTCAATATTTCATCTTGGATATCACTAATAATGGAAATAATCAATGATGTTTTTTAATTACTATCAACTGTTTGACTGACCACTGGAGGCTGCCATGTTTTTCCAACGGTTCCACATGAAACATCATCTGAGCGCATCTGAGACTACACTAACTAAAGCGGGTTATGTAACCGCTGTTGTTGAATCTGCTGCTATGTCAGTTGTTATGTAACCCACTATTGTTAATGCAAGGTCGTTTCATGTACAGTTTAAAAACATGGCAGCCTCCAGTGTCCAGTCAGAACAGATAAAACTGGTTTGAAAAACATTGATTATAGTGATACCCAAGATGAAACATACGACTAGAGGTTTTGTCACAAGACTTCTGTTGATATCACTCTTTATATCGTTTAATGTTTGCTTTAATACAGAGCTGCTAACTGAATTATTCTAGATATTTTGTTGCGCCCCAGATATTTTAGTTTCACTTTCATTACTGCATTTTCCATTTACAATAACAATGTCAACAAAAATATAATCAACACATTTCAATGACATAAACCATCTAATATAAACCTAACTAATATTACATCTATAGATACAATTCCAAGTTACAATCAACCTTCATAATTAATTGGGAAAGAAAGGAAAGAGGAGGAATGCAGGAAACCAATACTGCAAGCTTGAATTGATACCAGCCTTGTTTACAATGTAAAGAATTACTCATTAATGTTAGATAATTAGTACTAGGTGTAACAAAATAACTGTTATGTTTTTAATCCGTAATAACTCAGTCGCCTATGAATGGAATTAAATTAAAACTTCAGACAATGTAAAGGGATACTGTCAAATTTCCTGTGCCAAGTTTTATCAGATTTCAACCAGAGAAAGGGTGGCTATTGTCAATTTAAAAAAAAATAGTGTTACAAAAAACCTGTTGTTTTTAATCCGTAATAACTCGGTTGCTTATGAATGGAATCAGGTCAAAATTCCAGAACTTGTAAAGGAACATTGTCAAATTCATCTGTCGAAGTTTGGTTACATAATACTCGCTGTGACAGAGAAATAGACATGACTGTCCGCGGTCGAGGTCACCTTTTGTGTCGGTGCCCTCATTGACCAAGTAGGGGATGAATCCAACCAAATTGTTGTTTACTCCTTGAAATTGAATGCAGCAATGAATGGGATATATTGCTTTATCTATGGGTGCATTGGGAAGAAGGTCTCAGATTCGAACCCCCTTTTTTTTTAATTGACAATAGCCACCCTTTCTCTAGTTGAAATCTGATCAAACTTGGCACAGGAAATTTGACAGTATCCCTTTACATTGTCTGAAGTTTTAATTTAATTCCATTCATAAGCGACTGAGTTATTACGGATTAAAAACATAACAGTTATTTTGTTACACCTAGTACGTACCAGACTATTGACAAAAGAAGATTACATTTGTTTTTCAAATATGCAGTTAACCATTGGACCTATACTGGTTTCAATTCCAATAAATAATATATTTGTCAAAGTGGAGTCACACCTTTTATATAATATAATATTTGGTTCAATGCAGAACTACTGGTACATAATTATCCTGTATGCCCAATACAGTAGGAACAGGATATAATAATCAAATTTATGGTATGACATTCTGTTAGATATGTCTGGGGAAATATTACAGATAATTTGATTGAACTGATTTGTAATTACATTTATTTCTGTTTCACTGCTAGCATGAACAGTGAAAATCAATAAAAATGCCTGCATGAAATGCCTCTACCAACATTAGTAAGAGTGCTTCTGCATTTAATTTAATATTGTCAAATGAAGGTAGTATAAATTGTTCCTGAGACTGATCTCCTGTTTGGGAATGTAATTATGAGTAGATATTTACTGAAACAATTGCATTATTGACGTCATGTTTAATACAAATATTGTAAGTGAAAGCATTAAAGTAATACATTCACTTTATATAAACGTATAATTATTATAATTAGTATTAATTTATACTTGATAGTGATTGAGACTTCAATCATATACCAAATTCATTGTAAGATTCTTGAGAATGATATGTGAGATTTTCATAGAAAAGGAATAATATTAATCAATGTCTGATTTTATCCCGATCGTTGGCATGAAGTATCCGAATTCAGAAACTATGCAGACTAAAGCAGATACTCTTGACTACTGTTGAAAGCGTCTATAGATGCTTTCAAATTCTATCTTAGATACCTCCATAATAAGGGAGACATTTGAAAAATAAAAACCCATTTAATTCTTCTGTTACCATAAGCCAAACAACAAGGTACAAGAGAAGTGTGAAATATCCCAGTGATTTTGTTTGAATTTGACAAAGTTAATGGAACACTTTAAATTATATTAAGAATATAATTCATGATATCATGCATGAAGGTGATATCATGTTCCGCAAACCTTGGGTCGCAAGACGTATGTAGACAAATATACAAAGGAAAGACAATTACAAATAAGTGGAACTGATTAATTTAATTTAGTGAATAAAGTAGATTATAATAATGACGCAAGTTTGTGTTTGTTGTTTCCTCTTTGCAATATCTTTTATTTTTTCTTTAAGCAACAGTTGAATATCATATTTTATAATATAAAATGCTTTGTTTTGTTGAGGGAACCTATATTCTTTGCTAATTTTTCATGATTTTGCTACGTTCAAAGGGATTACACCGAGTTAAGACGTTAGCCACAGTGATCAGTAGAACTACCACACAGTTAAAGGTGCACCTGTAAAGTGTCTAACTCTGCAAAAAATAATTTGAGCTTCCACATTTCTCTTTTACTGTGTTGTTTGGCTTATGGTAAGAGAAGAATAAAATAGGGTTAGATTTTTTCGAATGCCCCTATTGTATGACGATATCTATCAATGATAATCATTCAGCTCAAGAGCGTTAATGAACGGTCATACAGTAATTCGTTGTAAATGCTGACACAAATTTTCGCTTTTTAAACCAGGAAAGCAGTGTTCCTTTTCAATGAAACTTTCACTCATCATTCGGACATATCTTACAATGATTTTAGTATAGGATTGAAGTCTCAAATGTCATTTTGGGCAATATCTGACACTTTACAGGTGCACCTTCAACTTTTCCACTACCAAACCATTTGATAATGTAAAAACCTGTTTGCTTTCTTTGCTAGATTCCAAGGGTTTGCACCGGGTTGAGAATGTCAGTCACAGCGACATGGCGGCCAGTCTTCACCTCTACTCACCTCCTTTCTCATCGTGTCAGTGCTTTGACCAGAGGACCAGTCGAGCCATCACTAGCCAGGTCACCTTCTGGTCAAAATTCGGGGAGAGGACGCCATTTGTAAGTGTGAATTCAATTTAGTTTGGGTTAATTTTGTTCTCATGTACAGTCAATCTTGTGTGATGTGACCGTCTAATAAAGGTAAACAAGAAAAGTGGCCACTGTTAACAGGTGATCTGTATAAACAGGCTCTATAATTTTTAAACCGTATGTGGTGACCTTTTAATCGAAACAAGAAAAGTTGTGGCCACTGTAGACAGGTGACCTCTAAGGACAGGTTTCATATTGTTTTTCTCTGCAGGGGATTACTTTTGGTGGCCACTATAGACAGGTGGACAATAAAGACAGATTTTACTGTATAAGGTCAAAAAGACATGCAATCATTATGTAATGATACCTGATATAAGAAAACATTTTCCCCGGACGAATCTTTTGAGAAAGGGGTTTGGGTTACTGCTGTGGCAGTCTTAGATTACCTTTTGACATTTAGCCTAGCCAGTAATGAAGTAAGATGACACCGAGTGAGGCTTTTGGCCAGTGTGATTAGCTCCCCCTTTTTGAACCTCTGACCCCCTTAATGCGTTGGAATTAAAGGTATGTATCATTGCATGGTACGACAAAGCTTAATTAATGCATCCATTTGGAATGGTGACCAGCATTTGTATCCAGCGGCGTAGCGCCAGGGGGGCATTTATTATTTGAGAAAAACAATAACAAAATATAATATGGGGACAATTTGTTATAAAATGAAAAAATCCATAGTGTGCACCCCCAGTAATTCGTAATGCCCCCTCCCTTCCCGATAAGTCTGACCACACTATGCCCATTGCATGCGTTCTGAGGTGTAATATGTGGGAACAAATATACAGTCAACATTTGTTGAGGGATCTACATGTGTAGTTGTCCTATTCTGTGTGATTCATATATATTTCAGATTTTGTGAGAATATTTTGTGAGAATGTATTACATTCAATTTGCACGTATAAATTTCATGTAACTTTTGAATGGCAATTCTCAATTTGTGGTTATGTAAATATTTTATGATGTTGTTTTTTCCAAAAACTATTTTTAACTATGAAAAGCTTTTCAGTTCAAAGAAACAAATAAATAAGTAGCTTTATACATATTTATTTACAAGTTACCACTTACCCATTTACACATCAAGATAGGCATTATTCTTTCTAAATAAAACCACCCTTTTTGGTCTCTTATGTCTGTCTTTTCAGTCTCACACGGACGCAGCGAGACGCCCATCTACCGCAGTCCTCCAGCAGTATGAAAACAACTAGTCCTGGTACTGGGAACAACTAGTCCTGGATTGAACAAGTCCTGGGATGAACTAGTCCTAGCAAACAACTGGTCCTGGAACGAACTAGTCTTCAGTCTCTACGCTAATATTCTGCCAATCCTGAAATAAGAATGGAATTTCAGGACAAAGCTGCGCACACAAAGTACGTGTGCATTCATGGAACAAGGAAGGAGCCTAGTTTTAATAGACAGTGGAGAAAAAGAAGGATGGTTGGTTGGTAATTTGGTCTTTACAGACGCGTTCAACCAATTTTGATTATTTACGTCTGGGACCGCCCTTCATCGTCACCATCCGAGAGATGCAGCCTCGGATCGAACCTGGGCTGAGTAGTGCAAAGAACAGAGCTCTGACAACTAGACCAGACCAGACCACCTCTCCACAGGAACGTGTACATATATCAGATAAGGAAGAAGAACAGATTTAATACAGACCTCTTTAGATATGGAGAGAAATGTGAAGAGTCATTGCTTAATTTAAACAAACTGGACAGTAAAGGTGGATTCTAGAAGTGGAATTAGCTGAATGGAGTAGAGAAAATGAGTTAAGAAAAATGGTGGATTTCATAAAGTGGAATTTCATAGCAGAAGAGAAAGGAGGTAGTATGAAAATGAGCAAAGAAAAATGAGCTTCCCAGGGAATCGAACCTGAGACCTTCCAATTGCCAGACCAGTGCTCTAGCCACTGACGAAGAAGGTTTTATGGCTGTGATTTGCAGAGAAACCATTTCCAATGCTTTTGTTGACGTTTTTGATGTGTGGACTTCACATGCACCATCTTCATCCATACCTAGAGAACATTAATCCATGTCTTGTCACTAATACCATTAGGCTTGATGTGTATTGTAAAAGGAATGTTAATTTTACTACTCGTTTTAAATAATATCTCTACCATGATCCTGAACTCCAGGAAATATCATTAACTACTGTACACATTAATGTACATTTGTTTTCACTATTCACTTTAGTTCATTGTTTCCTAAAGAAATGCTCAAGGTTTTTAATATCAATGTGACGATTCTGAAAAGGCATATTTTCTTAAACATCATATTATATACAGGGTAAAATGGATGTATTGTTACTGTGTGTGTGTGTGTGTGTGTGTGTGTGTGTGTGTGCGTGTGTGTGTAAGGACCGTCAATCGGGGATACACACAAGTTTAAACACCGGCAAAACGGGGATATTCCGGAAACCGGGCATATCCCCGGTTTCCGAACAGGGGGGTATAGTGCTTCAGGGATCGTCTTAAGGGCTGTACTGTATGGTATTATGATTTTTTAAGGATATCCCTTATATGCCCGTTTTGCACGTTTTTTGACATAGTGGGTGTATAAGTGTGTGTGTGTATGCAAGTGAATGTGTGTGTATTTTTAAACCCGCCAATTGGGCATATTGCCATGTTTACACACCAGCAAACCGGGGACAAGCCAAACATCATTAAACAAACGGGCATATCCCCGTTTGAAGGTGTTTATAACATTGAAAAAACCATATCCCAGATTGAAGGCTCTTACAAGTATGTGTGTGGATATATATCTACCTACATGTAGCTAGGGTTCTCTAGATGCATAACAAGCAGTAGATGGTACTTGATTATTTGTTTCCAGCTATAGCAAAACCCTGCACTTGTCGGTAACAATCAAAATGTAGATTTTCATACCATTACAAAGGCCTCATCACAAGCTTTCTTTTGATCCTTTGTTCTAACTAATTGGTCAATAATTGGCAAAGATATGATTGTTTTAATTTTACAATAATAAG
The DNA here is from genome assembly GCA_037951105.1 of Echinarachnius parma. NCBI lineage: Eukaryota > Metazoa > Echinodermata > Echinoidea > Clypeasteroida > Echinarachniidae > Echinarachnius > Echinarachnius parma. The sequence goes on along the minus strand of JBAMJV010004155.1, from coordinate 42,966 downwards.
TCTTTTACACACATTGTGTGAACTTAAAATGCCCATTTCTCCAAAACATGGATTACCGACAAGTGCCGGGTTTTGCTATAGCCGGTCACATTTAGTGGCACCTTGTTACTGGTATGAGCTCTTTATGTTTCATGTTTTTTAACCCTTATGTAACAAGATACCTGATGCGTATAAACTAGGTAATGTTCATGGTCCCAATGACCTAGTACAAGTTTCCACTGTACTACTGTCTAGTCCTTTACTTTCGGAATGGCATGACATTTGCTCAGTCAATAATTGCTCCAAATATTTATCGCCACTTAATCATTCTAGTAGGGTAAGTAAGGGTTAGTATTATGATTTTTTTAATTAATAGGGTTAGTGTTATTTGTCATGTACTTGATGAGGAATAAGTCTTAAGAAATCTGTATTGGTTTATGGAAATGTTGTAGTGGAGCAATTGTCGTCAGAGAAAATGTCATGTAACTGCTTGGGGAGTGGTTTACATTCACCACTGCCATTAATTATATAGCCAGTGCTCTTAATTACCACGGGCCTGCTGGCATGGAATTAGCTTTGGGCCTATCACATTGATCCTTAATTCCACTGGCTCCAATGGGCAACTAAATGTAACAGAATTTGTATAAATATTTGTATTTGTTTGGTGCCACCAGTTTCAGGTTTTGGGCCACTAGAATTTGAAATTGTTTTGGGATTTGTTTTTACTTCATTTGCCCGACTGTGCCACAAGGCAAACAAAAAGTTAATTTCTAGCATTGCATAGCACATGACACCCACAGTATCAAGTTGGAAGTGGTCAGCTGATCATCTGTTGGCTAAAACCTCGCACTTTTTAAAGTAAATATGTAAATTTACCAATAAATTCAGGAATTTACACAAATATTACATATATATCATAATACATGTACAAAGGTATTCAAATAATTTTGGCTGAAGAATCTTGTATTATAAACTTTGACGATAGTTGTTTTGATACAACAAAGAATGATATTCATAGAGGGCAAGACCCAAGTGCAAATTTGCATAATGCTGCACTTGTTAATTTGGTATCTATTTGGAATTTATTTAGAGGAATTTAATCCGTATCTCAATGAGATGATTCATATGAATAGCAGCTGGAAAAGATCTAGTGAGCCTTATAGCGAGCAGGGTCCATATTCATAACACCATACTAGCTTAATTCCATGCTAAGTCTATTATAGATGATAGGGCTAACTAAGTAGGCAGCGAGAGATCCTTTTAGTTGTCAACTAGGGTCAACTTAGTAGGTAATGGAGATAACAATCAGAGATGCCAACCAGTATGATTTAATCGTATTTAGTACGATTTTTTGATGAAAATACGACAGTAGGCTCCTACGATTTTCTAGCAAAAAAAAAAAAAAAAAAAAATCTTTTTTTTTTCTTCCCCCCCCCCCCCCCCCATTCAATAGTAATGGTCACAAAATGGCAAAAATAACTTTAAAACAACTCATAAAACGTTGTGTGATCGACTGAACTAACTTTTTTTATTAACCCAAACATAAGTATTTTTGTTGCACAAATTGGCTTTGTGAAAAAAAAAAAAATTTCTCCCTCAATGTTGGCTGTAAATGTTAACGAGAGAGCAAACAATTAACTTGCCCGTTCTTACCAGTAAAACATTTCCCTGACATTTTAAAGGCCTGGGGCCAATGGGCCAGTGTTAAATGTCGAGTTTTCGTGAAAATCTGATTTTTCTCTCCAAAATAGGATATTTTAGGATATTCAGTCAGCTTTTTTTTGTCAAGAGGTTGGCATCTCTGTAACAATAGTGATTAGTGAGTGACTACCAAGAAAACTGTATGTTGCTTACTTAGCATAAGACTTAGAACAGAACTTAGCTAGTATGGTTTTATAAATATGGGCCCAGTAGGTTAGGGTGTAAATGTACAATTACATGTGTATATATTCCTTATAAAGTTTTCCTTTTAAAAAGAACATGAAATGTATATACTCGGGTGCAAGGCATTACATTCATAAGTTTGGGTTAATGGTGGTGTACTACTATAAAAATGGACTCTTTGACGCTGCAGGCTTTGCATATATATTATGAGTTACATGTAAGTGCTCAGTATTTAATATGTAATCAATTTATATCATCATATTAACATTTCCTAGATGGCATGACCTGAAATGATAATTATAAACTTCATAATAATCAGCACTTCTGAAATAATTCTGAAAGTATTGAAAGTATCATGTTTTCAAGCTCATTTATAATGCAGGGTCTTTATTAGATTACATGCTTCTACCATTCATTAATTCTGAATTTATTAATGGAATGTTTATTGTCAGCACATTGAAAATTGCATATGTTGAATATTGTTCGGATATTTCATCCCTTGGATTATTTTCCCCCATGTTTTATATCTGTAATAAAGGTTTCACAGATTTCACAATGTTGTGGCTGATGTGCATAGAAATACAATGTTTTTGAAAGAATTGTTAAATTCTAAAAAGAATCCATTTACAATGTGTGTGTATATCATTGCTTATACATGTACTGTACATATAACACTATATCAATTCAAAATATTGTCTTCACCAGCGAGTATTATCCTGTCTATTTTCTCTTCTTCAAATTGCAAAATATTTGTTTTGCTCTATTAGATTTGTGTGTGGGTTTCAAGGTTTATGATGTAATGGAATTCAGGTCATTTTGAAATCAACCCAAAGTGACGAGTTTGATTGTCTGAGTTTAGTGTTCCATATCGAAACACATAATAATAATAATAATAATATGAACATTTATATAGCGCAGCTACTATAAATATATACTATACATATTGTTCCATTTCCCCGCAAAAATAAAATAATTATTTTACACAAACAAATGCAAGGTAAGCCCAATCTTAATTGAATTGTCTTAAGTTTGGTGTTCTTTATCAAGCACATAGAAATGTTGATTGTTCCTCGTCCCTGGAAATTTACATTTCCATGAAACATGGTAACTTATTGAATAGAATACATAAGTTTCAAAAGTGTGATTTTGAATTGGCTCTAAATCAATATCACTGTTGTCTTAGTTTGATGTTCCTTGTCAAGCATGTATGAATTTTAATTGTTCCTTGTTGATTTGTTCCTGAAATGAAAGGTTTTCCATGAAATGTTGTAATTTTTAACAGAATACAAACATGTCAAAAGATTAATTTTGAGATCAGCCCTAACTGATGAATGTTATTATCTTAAGTTCGATGTTCAACATCAATAATTTTATTTCCTATATTAATTTTTATGTTTTAATTCAAAAGTTGCAAGATTATTTGCTTATGTAAAAATAAATTACTATTTAAGCGCTAGTCTAAGCAGATTAGAACTTGAAAATACCATTAGTGGAATTAAATTTGTTTTTTAAGGTCCAAATTATAAACAAGTGTTATGACCGTTTAATTAGTCTAGCAACTGCAGACCCTTTCTTGTAATTTGTGTTTGTACAATCAAAGTGATTTAATCAGATTTGTGATGTAACAGGGTGATTTGTCTTTTAAGTTGATAAAAGGGTAAACAATAGTCTATGATAAATTATTCATAATAGAAATGAAATGAGCCAGAAAGAGACGCTACAACACAATGGGATTTTCTTGCTTCATTAGAATCATTCATCACTGTGCATTTTAAAATGTCACAAACTTGATGTACATGTACTTAGTATCCTTGTGGTTTATGGAATGTTTTATTGAATTTGAAGATGCCTGCAAAGGTACACCTATCTTTAAAATGATATACAAAACCGCTATTAATAAAGATGTCTCTTTAGTTGCAAGTTTTTCAGAGCAATGTGGTAATTGATTAAATCTGATACTCGCCTTTGATAAATTGCATCTTGATACCAGCACAAAGATTTTGGATGGAATAAAGCAGCACTTTTATTACAAATATATTACAAGGTAAATGAAAGTGCCTGATTTCAATCATTATTCTGTATGTACATGTATAAATGGAAAGTGGAATCTATTTTAGCTCTGGTTATTGTATATAGACCTTTGTAAAAATCTTCGGAAGACGCATACTAAATAAAATTTAGCTTACGGCTATGTAACATAAAAGTACTTGAAGTCTATTTGGCTACTACATGCTTTTGATGTGAATTATTCATCCCCCTTTCAACCCTTCTCTCTCTCAATTTATATTTCTTTCTCCCTCTCTCTCCTGTTATTTCTACTCCATTTTTCTCCCACTCCCCCTGTTTCTATTTACTGTCTCCTCCGTCCATTTCCACCATCTCTCTCCTCCTCTCACATTCTCTCCATCTCCCTTTTTGCCACCCCTTGCTATATCCTCATCCCCCATCTATCTGTCTGTCAATTTGATTCTCTCTTCCTTCCTAATTGATCTCTCCCTCTCACATTCTTCTGTTCACCCTCTCCCCTCCTCCCTTTCTGCCACCCCCTTCTATATGCCCCCCCCCCCCCCCCACTCCCTCATCTTTCTTCCTCTCCACCCCCCTCCTTTCCCCACCTCTCTCCTCTCTCTATCACCTTCACACCCCTCCCAATTTATCTCTCCTACTTTGTGAGCTAAAAAGTGGGTACTCAATTATGGAAATATTCATCCCCTAAGGAAAATAATCTCATGTAAGCATTGGTTCAGGGTTTTTAAGTATGTCCTTAAAATATATAGAACAGTAAATGGTGGAAAATCAACTTAAATTTGCATACTGAATTGTGCTTGTGGTACTTTGAATATGCAAAAAGCATTAGCATTCAGATAATACATTCTCTATCAAAGAGAGTTCAATGATATTAAATGTGAATTTAAATATTTTTCTTCAGCAGGACACTTTAAAAATTCATATGTTTGCTTCTCTCAACCCAAAAAATGAATGGGCACTTGCATTGCCAGAATGCTTCAGCACTTGATCAAGGGTGCTATGGTAAATGCAAGGTTAATAATGCTCTGAGCACATGAGACTAAATTGAATGAAGATTGCGCTACATACAAGATTTAGTTATGGTGGGGATAGAGAACACCAAATAAAGGAATATGAATTGTTTTGGATGAACCTTTAAATTCTAGATTTTGAGATGTTATTTGGTATAATAATACAACATGGAGATATTTGTAGACAGTGATTACAAAAAAAAACTTAACCTATGGAGTGTCTGGAGGACATATACATGTATATAAGTTTGTTGACTGGAAGCAATCATTAATGTATATACACATAGTTTGACTTAACTTAAATTTCCAGGGTATTTGAAGAAGATAAGATTAGCTTGGCCATTAAGGTTAATATGCAATGCATTGTAACAAAATCATACCATCATCCTAAACCGGTTTAGCTTCAGAAATAGAGCTGATTATCTGAATCAATGCACTATGAGCAATCCACGCTCGATGGTTGCACACAGAGAAATACCGTGAGCTGATTTTAGGAGGGCGCACTATGTCTTTTATCCATTTTTTTTTTTTTTGGGGGGGGGGGGGGAATGAGCCCTTCCCCCACATGCCACTGATTTCAGTTTAGCTGACCCAATGTCCAGGGGACTGTGTACGCATGCAGTGGTTTATCCAGGGAGCGTGGGCATGTTGCATAACTACATGGAGGGGTGGGAGAGGGTGGGAGAGGGGGGGGGGGGGGGGGCACGTGGAGACATGTGCCCCCAGTAATTTTCCCAAGCGATAAAATACATAGGGGAAATCTGTGTAAAAATAAAGAAATACAATAAGGTGTGCCCCCAATCAGTCTTAGTACATTACGCCACTGGCATGGGAACATGCCCCCTAATAATTTGACCCCTAAAAGAGAGAGAGAGAGAGAGAGAGGGGGAGAGATGAAATATAAAGAGAGTGATACACCCCTCCTCAATGCAGTCGGACCAAGGCACCAAGCTACATGCAGCTACTGTATTCATTTTTGTTTACATGTCCATTTAGTGTTTTTTCGAAAAAGAAAAAAAACATCAAGGATCTTTTCTTTAGGACTTTTTAGAGAAAATATCCCTGGTCCTAGTCTTATAATGCATGGCATCTGATTGGGGGCGCACTCTATTTATGTTTGTTAACCCCTTTATATTGTTTACATCAAATCGTTGAGGGAAACACTACGTATTTCTCTTATTTTCTTATTATATCTCACATGAAGTATAATTATGTTCATCCATAGAGTATAGAGGGCGATATTACAGTATAACAGTATAGCCATATTTAGTGGAAATTCTCAAACCACGATGAAGATATGTGAATTATTACTCAATTGCCATTTGGGTACCATTACTTGCCCTCAAATGTCACTTAATGATATAATCCCTGGCAATAGTGAGGAAAGTCATGTATTTTACTACTTTATTCTTCAAAACAAAATTCATGGGAAACAAATATTACTCTCGAAATATGTGCACCCAAACCAAAACCTCAAACCAATTAATTGATATGCCTTTTCCCACATACACACACAACATTGGGTGATTTCAAGTATGGTGTTTAGGGCTGGTGTTAGTGTTTATCAAACTGGTGTTTGTGTGTAATAAACACTAACACCGGCCTTAAACACCATACTTGAAATCACCCATAAAGGGAATTACATTCCTGGGGAAAACCCATTTCTATTCATGATGCGGTGGTAGGGAGCCATATTTGATTCGTGTTCATGTATAATATGCATGCACAATAATACTGGTAAAGCATCATTATTACATTTGCATGCAGATCCACATGGTGTAAGTATGTTTTATTTGTCTGGCTTGTCGATTTAATTAGGTAATTCACATATATCATATCTTTTATTTTCGAGAGTCAATATAGGGCATACATTTTCGATCCTATAGCAGAATCTTCTTCAGAGGTTATTTTCAATGTATTGAAGAATTATAATAGAATAGTATTACCAGTGGACAATTGACATGTTTGTTTTTTCATATTAAATTCATTGAGGAAATTTTACAATGGAAATCAATATGTTTGGTTTGTCTGACTTATTATTACAATGGAACAGGTGTGTATGTATTCATAAAAAACCTCTTTTTTTCAGATTTGTTACAAACCCATCGGGAGATCATAACAACCTACATGCAGCAAGGTGCCTCGACCTCATTTGAATGGGTAAGAACCAAAATTAGCACAGGCCCGCTGTGAAGAACTATTATAGAAATATAATATGATGATTTGTTTAAGTAGTTTACCAGCTAGTGGACAAATAAAGTTACATGTAAATGTATTATTTTCTCATTTAATCATTGAATAATACAACATTGGAATGGGATTGGAAGTCTTTATCGGCAGACTTATCATTCATTAGTGAAACAGGGATGTATTTATAAAAAATCTATATTTTCTTTCAGATTTCGTTACGAACCTATAATGCCATCGGGAGAATAGAACCTACACTTATACATGTTATACTCACTCTGCAAGACTGCAGCAATGTGTGAACCTCCAGGCCTCATTTGAATGACATCTAGCTCATTCTAGATCCAGCCTCAACGCTCAAGAGTCGAGCCTAAACCAACCAGTTGGTAAGATAATGATAGTTAGCTCTAATGGGCAACCACTAAATATAATTATTCATGTTTTTCTTTGTTTGGGGCACCAGATTCAAGTTTCAGGCCGCTAGAATTTGTTAAAATCTTGATTTACTTACCCGACTGGGCACTGGCGTACCCAGGATTGTTTCAAGGGGAGGGGGGGGGGGGGGGGGGGTGTCCGTCAAGAATTTTCGGAGTCCAGAGATTCGTCAACAATTTTGAGGCCAAGACCGAGACCACTTGGTTTTCGGGGGTCCGAGACCATTGGTTATGATGGTCGAGACGACTTTAATTTCGTAAGGGGGGGGGGGGGGTTCCTCCCCCCCCCCCCCCCCCAAAAAAAAACAACACAGGCCTTTTTCATCAAATGGGGGCAGGGGGGGTTTGAATTGTACTCCTGTTAATATGAAGTCTTTATTGACTACATTCACTTTAATTTTGTAAGGGGGAGGGGGGGGGGGGGGGGGGGGGTGTTGAACCACCCCCCCCCCCCCCCAAAAAAAAAAGCCCCGAATGGGGGGTGGAAGGAGGTGGGGTTGATTATCATTATTATCACTTTGTGGCTATCCTGTGTAAATATTAACCCACTATCATCGTAAATCTGTTATTATAAATGTATGGCTAGAAGGCAGTATGTACAATGGCCTTGAAGTGGCCTAATATACAGTACTATGAATTGCTTTGTGTTTTTTTTACTGAACCCATAATAATAATAGTTAAATATTATTACCATTTTGAGCTTACATTACATTATTATTACCCATGGTCATCAGGTAGATTTCAAACCCATTCAATGATATTGCATACTTTCTCAACTCCCCGGGGAGCATACTTGCCGTGTTGCCACTGATGATCACCTGGGTAGAGAGCAGCAATTGTGGATGATCACACCTGCTCTTCCATTATGCAGTGGGCCCTACATTGGCTTTCTGACGGAAGAGATTGGGAAGGGGGGTGATCAATTCATAACATGTGAAGCTAGAGCAGTAAAATGTTCATTATTGAATTGAATGAGTTTATTTTTACCCCCACCGACAAAGGTTAAACACTAGATGCTCAGGCCTCGGTGCATGTTTGAGTTGCCTCCCGATTACTAGACACTGGCAGCTATAGGCGCCATAACAACCAGATCACCAAGATAGCCTGATGGTTAGGGCCTTTACATCAAACTCAAAGTAACATTGTTGTATTTGTATTGTTTATTTCCATAGCTCATCTTGTTTAATCTCCCCCCCCCCCCTTTTCTCTCTGTCTATTTGAAACAGATTACATGACATAGACGATATTTTTAGTGCACCTGTGTCGGCATTCGTTCGTTCAACAAGGTGCCAACCAGATAAAGACAGTCAGTAGACAGCCATCAAGATGACCGATCTGATCAATTGTGGGCGATGCAGCAAAAAAGTTGTTGGGTTCATGTGCGAACGTGTAAACATTGTATGTTTCAAATGCTTTGTGGAAGAGCTAGAATCCTCAATAGCCCAATTCCCGAAAAGGGGGATGTGCCCTAATCATGACGACCAGGAGTTTGCCCTCTTTTGCACGTCATGTCAGAAGCCTGCGTGCAATCAATGTGCCTCTTCCTCCACACATCTTCACCACATCTTCATTCAAATGGAGATGGTAGTGGAGGAATGTAATATAAGGATAGGGGAGGTACTTGGCATGGTAGCAGATGGGGAGAGGAGATTGAAGTTGTACAAAGAATGCACAGAACATTACCATCAAGCAATGCTGGACAAACTCATAGACTTTCATGTAGATGTTGAAAGGGTACACAATGGAGGTGAGCTGCAAGAAAAGAAATACAGGACTAAAAGGGAAGCTGAGCTTGCAAGGGCATGTGTGGATCATAGAGGCAAACTTACAGAGAGTGGTCGAAAAGAGATTGAAAAAAACACCAACAGACGCAAAAATAAGATCGAATCTTCACGACAAAAGTGTCAGTCAGTATCAAATGAACAGCAAAATGTCTCAAGGCCATTCGACGTGGACTCAATGCATGAAATTGATCAATTTTTACTTCGTTTGTCTGAGGTCTGTGATAGGATACTTGGCTCCTGCAGTAGTTGGCAAGTCTTCAATGTTTTTTCACTCATACCGAGGATTGAGATGGTTTTGAAAATGGTACTTGATCATTTTCTCGCTGCGGAAATAGAGCCCGCAATAATAGCTCAGTTGAGTGCTCCTCTGAAATGTGTGACCCCTGTATACAGGGTACATTCCACTCCTTCGCACGCTGATCATCCTATTTTCGGATGTCTGGTCCCAATTTCTGCTTATGTAATATGCCAAGTTATCTTTACCATGTTATATCATCTCTTGTGGGTCTCACTGCACGAGCAGTTAGGGATCATTTACTGGAATCTGTTTGTCCTTTTGGGATTCTTATGTTACTCCAGTGCTACTTTGCTGCTTCTTCGCAAACTACAAATGGCCATATGGCGCGGCCTTTCTTGGATCCCTAGGCTTCATATCATGCCATGTGAATTCAAGACCCGGCTTACTCTTGTTAAGCTTTCCACAAATAACACTGAGGATTATATATCATTACTATCAAATAGTTTGACAGGAGCAATAGTTTTTATGATTATTGGGTATTTCATTTGGTTATTATGTTCCAATTATTGGGATGCAGGTTTATCTCTTCAATTGTATTGTTTATTTCTCCATTATTATCTGAAATCAATATTACAAATTGTCAGAGAACGTAAAAGAGCAAGTGAGTGCAGCGGAGTAAAACTTGCATGGCAATATGAAATGCCACTTCTTGATCACCCTCTTCTTGATGAAATAAAACGTGCATTTACGGAACCGAATACTAGTATGCAGAAATATAAGATCAATCAAGCGATCGAAATTGGTTGATCATGACGATACATATCTTATGGTGATCTCTGGCATGTCACATGTAAACTTCCTTTTTGTTGTCTCAAAAATGGTACAGTCAGGAAACAATTATGAATATTCTTTATGTTATTTGGTGCCATATTAAAAGGGATGAGTTGTGCTTTCCGATGCTTTTAAAAAAACACCTATTTCGCTTCAGCGGATCTCGAATTATGTCTGATTGTATACGAATATACAAAAATCAATTTGTGCCGAAACTATTTGCACTGAAAAAGGCGTTGGACATTCATTGCACACATTTATTTTTTATTTATTTTTGTATTTATATCTTGTAAAAGATACAATATATACATGGTAAAATTGACTGGAAATCACAAAGTAAGCCAATGGCTTGAGCGGGAAGTGATTCCCTATTATAAACATGATAAAACAACATGATATAACATAACACGCTTTATACAAAAACATAACGAGAAACTAATTACGTTATATACAAATCTACGCTTAACAAAACAACAATCAGACAAACACCCCCCCCCCCCCCCCCCCCCCGATGGAGATATAATTGAGCATGGTAATTAATAAGCATTGACAATACGTTTTTTTAACTTAGACCTAAAAGCACTTGTCAAGTTGACATGTTTAAGAGTGGAATCAAGCTCATTCCAGAGTTTGCTTCCTTTATAAATTACAGAGTTATTTTGTTTCAATGCTAAACGACAAAATGGCAAGACAAAATTATTTCTGTTTCTTGTTTGAAACTGGTGGATAGCGTGATTTCTTTTAAAATATTGGTTAAAAATGGCTGGCAACAAGTCATTCACAAATTTAAACATAAAAATCCCGAGTTTCAAATAGATACTATCAGGGAGTGTTACACAATTCAAAGTTTTAAAAAGCGGGGAAGTATGAGCGAGATAGTGTGAATTAGTACATATTCTAATGGCTTTCTTTTGTAACGTATGTAAACATTGTAAATTGCCTGAACTGGTGCCAGACCAAACGAGACTACAATAATCTAAGTAGGGCAAGACGAAGGCATTGTATAACATGAAAAGAGTTTTCAATGGAAGAATAGAGCGGAGTTTACGCATTACGCCAATAGACATACTAATCTTCCTGCGAATGCTATTGATATGATCTGTCCAAGTAAGTCGGTCATCAATGATGACCCCAAGAAAGTTTATCTTACTAATTTTATCAATGTTTATATTATCTATATGAACATTTAAATTTGAATTATTATATTGATTACTTGAACGAAATATCATGTATTTTGTTTTTTCTCTATTAATTTGTAGTCGATTAGCCATAAACCAATCACATATATTAGTAAGTTCACTATTTACAATATCATACAATGCCTTTTCATCCTTATGAGAGAATAAAATATTAGTATCGTCTGCATATAGAACAAAACGTAAAACATTGGATGTATTAATAATATCATTTGCATAAATCAAGAATAATAAAGGTCCAAGTGTACTTCCTTGTGGTACTCCACATGTTATAGGTAAAACTTCTGAACTGGCATCATTAAATTGTGTGAACTGTTTGCGACCAGTAAGGTAGTTCCTAAACCAATCATACGGTATACCCCTGATCCCATAATGCTCAAGTTTATGCAATAATATACTGTGGTCGAGAGAGTCGAATGCCTTACTTAAATCAATATAAATAGCCATAGTAATTTCCTTATTATCTAAAGAAGTTATAATTTGTTCCAAGGTATACAAAAGTGCGGTTTCGGTAGAATAGGAAGGGCGGAATCCAAACTGTTCTTTTGCTAAAATATCATTATTCTTCAAGTGTTCATACAATCTTTTATAAATTATTTTTTCAAGAATTTTTGAAAATGTTAACAAAAGAGATATAGGACGATAATTCTCTACTTGGTGCTTATTGTCTTTTTTATAAACTGGAATTACTTTGGCTACTTTAAATGAGTCTGGGACAATACCGGTTGAAATTGATAAATTAAAAATAACAGAAAGGGGTTTTGCTATTGCGTAAATTATGTTCTTAATGAATTTAACACTTATACCGTCTTGGCCACATGATGAGGAATTTTTCATTTGTTTCACAATTTCAATAATTTCATTTTCATTAGTGGGAAGGAAAAATATAGATTTGGGTTGTCGTCTATTCAAATAGTAAGTAAAAGGTTTTGAGGAATTTGCAATATTTTCAGAAATAGATGAACCGATTCGAGAGAAATATGAATTAAATTCATTGGCAATCTCATGATCATCATCTTGGCGTCTGTGTTGTTTTTGAAGAAATTGAGGTAATCTAGAAACATTTTGCCTTCCCATAATCTCATTAACAATTTTCCAGGTTTTACAAATATCATATTTATTTTGTTCTATTAAAAACGCAAAGTAGTCTTGTTTACGTATACGTATAATACTATTCAACTTATTTCTAAAACATTTATATTTCTTTTCATTTCTTTTAGAAGGAACATGAATACATTTATAATACAGTTTTTGTTTTGTAACTATAGACGTCATGATACCTTGCGTTATCCATGGTTTTCTAGGAACATAAATCTTTTGCCTTTTGACTGGTTTACTCTTTTCTGTGTGTTTATTACATAAAGGGGTAAAAATATCAATGAATATATTATACGCATCATTGGGGTCATCAGATCTGTCTACAAGTGACCAATTAACATTGTTTAAGTCATATGAAAGATCAGGGTAGTTGACGCTCTTTGAAGATGATGCAAATTTATTTTTTGAGTAATGTCTATTAGAAGAAGCCTGTAATTTTGTCAAACTAAAAATAGGTAAATGATCTGAAATATCAGAAAAGAGTATACCAGGTATAATTGGGTTATCCACTACGTTTGTAAATATATTATCAATACACGTATATGAGGACTGTGTTACACGAGTGGGTTTCGTTATTAATGGTCGAAGACCGTTTGTATACATAATACTCAAAAAATCATTAGTAGCTGAATGTGAAGAACATTTCAAAATGTCAAAGTTAAAATCCCCGACAATATAACAGTATTTATTTTCTTTGGCTATTACAGAAACACAATTTTCAAGCAAATCATTAAAAATAACTGAATCAAAATTTGGTGGTTTATAAACAACGCCGACAACAATATTCTTTTGACCCTTTCTACTAATTTCAACAAACAACGTATCAATCGATTCATTAGAGAATGTGAGATCATCTCTCTCCTGATAACTGAACATAGAGTCAATGTACATACATACTCCACCTCCTCTTCGAGTATCTCGTGATTTATGTATAAAAGAATACCCTGACATATTATAAAGTGATGAAACTGTTGGCTTAAACCATGTTTCTGTGAATGCATATATTGAAAATTTGTGTTGTAGACTTGAAATATAATCAGAAATATCCAAATATTTTGCAGATAAACTTTGAGAATTTAAGTGGAAAATTGAAAACGCCGTTTTGTCCTGTTCTAAAGAAAATTTTCTGTTAAAAGTATCATTAAAATAATATTGACATGGGTTTTCTAAATCATTATCTATTGCACATTCATCATTCATATTAAATGCATCGAAAACACATGAGTCTAAATTTGTTGCATTTTTGTTACAAGTATAATTTAAAAAAGAGAATAGACGTTCTTCGACAATGCGCTTGTCTGTAAAGGCCCGAACAATAGCTTCAACAATGGTGAGAAGGCTCGGCCTTTCTTCACGATCCGCTTCGGTAACTCCCATGGGTTGGTGTTGCGGTGAATGTGGACTTGGAGGCGGATTTCCTCCAGTCGGCATGACTTGTTGGTTGTCCCCGATGGGCTGGACCGGATTAGATTGGGCGGCCGCTGGTAGATTTGATCGGGTTACGACCATGTTGCGTTGTTTCAAAAAGTGCGTATTTTGTCCAGAAAAAGGTTGAATGATCGTACAAAATAACGTCAGTGTGTTCCGAAAGTAATGGGTTATAGTTACCGGCTGGTAACATTTGGTTTTCTCACTAACATTTATGATATAATAACGATGTAGATTATGTGTCACTGCTGATGTTGGAAGGGTCAACGATCATAGGCGCCGGAAGTGCTGCCTCCCCCCCCCCCCCCCCTCCCAATCCAAAAAGTGGGGGGGGGGGGGGTACATACGTTTTTGCCCCGCCAAAAAGCCCCCCCCCCCCCAAAAAAAAAAAAAAGTTGAACAAAAAAAATGTATGTACCGTATGTATTTGACAGGCCCCCCCCCCCCCCCCCCCCCCCCACCACTAAGAGGACTTTCAGCCAATTGGCTTGGTCTCGAACAAAATTTGAAAGTGGTCTCGGCGGGGAAAAAAATTGGTGCCCGACACCTATACAGGCATTGAAGGGATTTAGTAACATTGGCCAAATCCTAAAAATCCAATTGAAATTCTAGCGGTTCCCTCATACCTTGTTGTACCGTATTCTTATTAACAAACAAAAGCATGGGACAGGTTTCGGTTTTTCAAATTTCCCTTTCGTTTAAAAGATATTTACGATTGAAGTGTTCAGATGTCAAATTATCCAACCGATCGTCAGAACCGTGTACAAAGTGAGTGCAATTAGTTAGTGAATGTCGCTTTGCATTTTTGCTCATTACTTGGCCATATAAAGTCCATTTAACTTGAAATTTTCACACAATACCCAATGGACATATAAGATAACACCAATATACATTGTATCAACCACTTATCACTTTTTGCAAAGTTACTAGATCCCTTTAATGATCAAACACTACTTCAGTAGACGAATCTTTGAACATTTGGTATAGCATAATTGATTCAACAAATGGTTTGTAATTCATTAAAATATAATTCAGGGCTTCAGGCAATGGTAAAAACATATTTAAGAATTATGCTTAGACAATTGAAGAATTACTTCATACGTTCTACATTTTTGTTTCATCTGAAAATAATTACAGTACGTTTTGGTAAGTCATGTAATGCATAGAACGTAAATTGTCACAAAGTGGATTTCGATATACTGCAAACAAACGACCATATCTCACGACTGACAAACCCAATTAAGCTGAAATAAAAATCATAAGGAATCCTGATTATTTTTTCTTTAACATGACACCAAATATGTATATTTTTCAAATTACATTCATACAATATAATATCATTTTATGTGGAGTAAAAAGTTTGATAGGCTTTTCTGTTATGTGACTTGTGTTGATTTTTGTACCAAAAGTTTACAAAAGTTGTAGGGGGGAAATGGGATGTGTGTCCCCTTCAATGACAAGCTAAAGTTAGGGGTGCGGTTTATACACCGGCATATACGGTACTAAGAAAGCTTTGTGTTGGTTACTTTATAGCCCTATCATCCAAACAATACTGGGGAGTGTATGGTTTTATAAATATGAGCCCAGTAGGTTAGGGTGTAAATGTACAATTACAGGTGTATAATTATATTCCTTATAAAGTTTTCACTTTAAAAAGAACATGAAATGTATATAAGAATCCATTTACAATGTGTGTGTATTTTCATTGCTATTGTACGTACATGTACTATATATAACACTATGTGTGTGTGTGTGTGTGTGTGCTTTTTAAAATTTTGTTTATTTGTTTTAATCTTTAGTTATATAACCTCCATTATGTTTATTCCATGAAGTCAGGAAATAGAATATACAGTTGATTTGTAATTGTTTATGTATGTAAGATAACCATTTCTATTTTCGTTCATTATAATTGTAAGATGTTCACACTGGACATATTTTGTTTATGTATATTAAATTATATGTATATAATTTGGAGGAATACAAATCACTTAAAAAAGGAAAGAAAAGTGTGTGTGTGTGTGTGTGTGTGTGTGTGTGTGTGTGTGTGTGTGTGTGTGTGTGTGTGTGTGTGTGTATGTGTGCTGATTTCTTTTCTGGGGACCTACCCCCACAAGCATCTGCTTTTATGTAGGTTCCCCCACATATGATTTTAAACATTTCAAATATAAACAAGACATACTCTAAATTGATTTATAAGTACTTTCTGTATACTCTGTATTCTATAACTTCAATTATTATGTAAATTTCATTTTGTATACATAAGATGTTCATATTACTATGTTGTTTGATTTGTACGTTACGAATGTAATTTGTGGAAATCTTAATAAATTAATGAATGAAAATGAATATAAAGTCAAAATATTTTTTTCACCAGCAAGTATTATCCTTTATTGTACTTTGTGTTTGAACAATCAAAGTTATTAATGTTAATCAGATTTGTGATGTAACACTAGCAGGGTGACTTGTCTTTTAATTTGGTAAAATGATGCAAATAATCTATGATAGATTTATTCATAATAGAAATGAAATGAGCCAGAGAGAGAGAGAGAGAGACTACAACGCAATGGGATGTTCTTGCTTCATTAGAATCCTTCATCACTGTGCATTTTAAAATTTCACCAACTTAATGTACATGTACTTAGTATCCTTGTGGTTTATGGAATGTTTTATTGAATTTGAAGATGCCTGCAAAGGTACACCTATCTTTAAAATGATATACAAAACCGCTATTAATAAAGATGTCTCTTTAGTTGCAAGTTTTTCAGAGCAATGTGGTAATTTATTAAATCTGATACTCGCCTTTTATAAATTGCATCTTGATACCAGCACAAAGATTTTGGATGGAATAAAGCAGCACTTTTATTACAAATATATTACAAGGTAAATGAAAGTGCCTGATTTCAATCATTATTCTGTATGTACATGTATAAATGGAAAGTGGAATCTATTTTAGCTCTGGTTATTGTATATAGACCTTTGTAAAATCTTCGGAAGACAAATGCTAAATAAAATTTAGCTTACGGCTATGTAACATAAAAGTACTTGAAGTCTATTTGGCTATTTGTGCTTTGATGTGAATTATTCATCCCACTTTCAACCCTTCTCTCTCTCAATTTTTATTTCTTTCTCCCCTCTCTCTCCTGTTATTTCTACTCCATTTTTCTCCCACTCCCCCTGTTTCTATTTACTGTCTCCTCCGTCCATTTCCACCATCTCTCTCCCCCTCTCACATTCTCTCCATCTCCCTTGTTGTTACCCCTTGCTGTATCCTCCTCCCCATCTATCTATCTGTCAATTGTATTCTCTCTTCCTTCCTAATTGATCTCTCCCCCTCACGTTCTCCTTTCACCACTCTCTTCTTCACCCTCTCTTCTTCACCCTCTCTTCATCTATCCTTCTGCCACCCCTTCTCTATGGCCCCTCTCCCTCACTCCCTCATCTTTCTTCCTCTCCTCCCTGACCCCCCTTTCCTCTCTCTCCCCCTCTGCTTTCCACACCTCACTCCCCTCCCCTTCTCTCTCCCAACTTTGCAAGGTAAAAAGTGGGTACTCAATTATGGAAATATCATCCCCTAAGGAAAATAATCTTATGTAAGCATTGGTTCAGGGTTTTAATAAGTATGTCCTTCAAATATATAGAACAGTAAATGGTGGAAAATCACTTAAATTTGCATTCTGAATGGTGCTTGCGGGACTTTGAATATGCAATAAGCATTCAGCATTCAGATAATACATTCTCTATCAAAGGGGATTTCAATGATATTAAATGTGAATTTGAATATTTTTCTTCAGCAGGACACTTTAAAATTCAATATATATTTGCTTCTCTCAACCCAGAACATGAATGGGCACTTGTATTGCCAGAATGCTTGAGCACTTGATCAAGGGTGCTCTGCTAAAGGCAAGGTTAATTAATGCTCTGAGCGCATTGAGCATGAATTTAAATAAAACTCTGCTTCATACAAATTATATGCCCATTCTCTCGGCACACAGCTGAATGCACACTAACAATGGCGCGCGTATTGCACGTTGTTCGATGCTATGACGGGCAGTAAGTGCGATTTATCATACACTGACTTGGTAAAAATTGACAAAAATGGGAACTGTTCTTGGTATCGTTTTTTCACTCGAAAAGACACTCTTTCCGATGGACATAATCATTTTGTTACTTTATTTTGGGAAGTGCCCCGTTCCGTTTTTTGGGGGCCACCCTGTATTGCGTACCATGGAAAATTAGTTCATGGTTGTTTTGGAGGAGGGGGTGGGGGTGGATGGCAGAAAAAAGTTTGTTGATTGGAAGCAAACATACATGATATAAACCGAACACAAAAAGTAACTTCACCCCTAAGCAATTGCCCATAATTTCATAACCAAGAATCGTTTCAAGATTTCGTCTTGCCAATATATCCATATGGTGTTTAGGAAAACAATGTGTACAAATAAGAGGTAACCATTAATCCATGGTTGAGTGAGCACACATTACAGAAAAAATAGTCATATTTTAAAATTCGCAAAAGTATTATCATCATTACAAATTATTGAGAGTTGGAAAATTTAAAAATGCATTGTTTTACAATTGCAATTAATGCATTTTACCACATGTGCCATCAAAAAATCAAAATGAATGGAATATCAAACAGCATTGTTTCATAAACCATGATCAATGCATTCCGCCACATGTGCGGATTCACAACAATGTACAGGCACGCGCAATACCTTGTGACTTTTGAAATGGGCCATTTTGTCTTTAATCTGTGCTCATTCAGCCATAAAGTAATGAATATCTCTGATTTTCGCACATATCGGACATAACAACTTTGCCAATATTGTGGTAAGATGTCATCTTGAAACAATAATCGGTTATGAAATTATGGGCAATTGCTTAGGGGTGAAGTTACTTTTTGTGTTCGGTTTACATTTAGCTCATAGTTTGTCTAATCTTAAATTTCCAGGGTTTTTGAAGCAGATAAGATTAACTGATTAAGTAGGCTGTTGAGTGTTGTATAACTAAAAGGTTATTGTGCAACGCATCGTAACAAAATCATACCGTCCTAAACCGGTTTAGCTTCAGAAATAGAGCTGATTATCTGAATCAATTGACTATGAGCAATCCACGCTCGATGGTTGCACGCAGAGAAATAGCGATAAGCTTGCTGATTTTAGGGGGGCACACTACGTATTTTTATCAGTTGGGAGGGGGGGGGGGGGGGGGGGGGAGGGGAATGTGCCCCTAACTCCCCTCCCCCACATGCCACTGATTTTAGGAGACTATGGAGCATGTAGTGGTGTAGCCAGGGGGCGTGGGGTCAGTGGCATAACTACATGGAGGGGGTGGGGCACATGGAGGACCCCCACAACCCCAAATAATTTGTCCAAAACAATAAACATAAATAAGTGGACAATCTGTGTAAAAAATAAGGAAATACAATGATAAGGTATGCCCCCAATCAGTCTTAGTACATTACGCCACTGGCATGGGCACATGCCCCCTAATAATTTGACCCCCAAGAGAGAGAGAGAGATATGAAATACAAAGAGGGTGACACACCCCTCCTATATCAGTTGGACCAAGCTACATGCAGTTATAGGCACATACTTTTTTGTTGTTTTACATGTCTATTTAGATTTATTTAGAGAAAAAACCTCAAGGATCTTTGGTCTTAACTCAAGGATCTTTGATCTTTAGGACTTTTTAAAGAGAAAATATCCCTTGTTCTGTTCTTAGTGCATGGCATCTGATTGGGGGCGCACTATGTTTGTTTGTTGACCCTTTTGTCTTATTGTCAAATCATTGAGGGACACACTACGTACATGTATTTCTTTTTATTCAGATTTGGTACCCTATTATATGCTGATATGTTGCACTATAAACTGTAACTCACATTATTTGTTCATCCAAGAGGGCGATATTGCAGTATCAACATACAGTCATATTTAGTGTTATACCTCAAACCATGCTTGATGAAGCTAGCAATGTAGCATTCCATGGTTGTTTGGGAATCATTATCGCCTTCAGTTGTCACCAAATGATAAAATCTCTGCCAGTATGATATAGCTCACATAAATCAAATTATTTTACTATACAAGCTAATTAAAGTTCTACATTATTTCAAACAACAGATACAGGGGAAATATATGCCAAAACCAGAACATCAAGCCATTTAATTATAGCTTTCCATCCACTTACAAAAAGAAAATGGTAAATGTGAAAAAGGGGAATTCCCATCCTGGGGAAAACCCATATCTATTCAAGAACCAGTGGAAGGGAGCCATTTTGATTCGCGTTGGTAAAGCATACTAATATCATTTGCATGAAGGTCTATATGGTGTAACTGTAAGTATATGTTGTAATTTGTTTTATTTTGCAATTTGTTGAGGAATACAATTGAGATATGTCCGTCTGAATTGTCTGGCTTGTCAATTCAAGATAATTCACACAAACATCTTTCGTTTTCAATTTATTGAAGAATTATACTAGAAATATATTGATTATGATGATTTGTTTTCTTAGCTTACCAGTGTACAATTAACATGTTTTTCATATCAAATTCATGGAGGAACACAATGAAAATCGTTATGTTTGGTTTGTCTGACTTATCATTAGTGGAACAGTCATGTATTTATCCCGGGGGGGGGGGGGGGGGGTACTCACGTATATTGGGTATACGGGGATGTGCCGCTGGGAAGGGTGACTTTTTCAAGAAAGATCCTTAGACATGGGTCCCCTTTTCATCAAAAAAAATCCTTAGACATGGGTCCCTTTTTTTAATATTTCCCCTTTTTTATACAGGATTTTGGGATTTGCGGATGTGAAATTGCAAAAATTTTCAAGCTCGCTACGCTCGCTAACTTAAAACCACAAAATTTGTGGGAAATACACCCAAAACATGCGCCGCAGGCGAAAAAAAATCCTTAGACATGGGTCCATTTTTCGCAAAAGTACCCTTAGATGTGGGTATGGGTTTGGAGGTCTCAGCCGCACACCCCCGTCCGACTATAATCTGAGTACCCACCCCGGGGTATTTATAACAAATCTGTATTTTTCTTTCAGATTTTGTTACGAACCTATTGCCAACGGGAACTCAGAACCTAGAACCTACTCAATTTGCAGCAAGGTGCCTCGACCTCATTTGAATGAGCTTTAACTCATTCCATATCCAGCCTCAAGAGTTAAGCCTAAACCAACCAGTTGGTAAGATAATGATATTCAGAACCAATTCTCAAAATAAGCACAGGCCCGCTATGAAGAATTATATAAGAAATTGAATATAATGATTTTGTTAAATTAGCTTACCAGTGGACAATTAGATTCACATGTATACATTTTTTTGTTCATATTAAATCATTGAGGAATACAATGGAAGTCGATATTTTCAGACTTATCAGTAGTGGAACATGAATGTATTTATAACAAATCTATATTTTCTATTTCTATTGGGAGACCAGAACCTAGAACCTACTCACTCTGCAAGACTGAATCAATGTATGAACCTCCAGGCCTCATTTGAATGACATCTAGCTCATTCCAGAGCCAGCCTCAAGAGTCGAGCCTAAACCAACCAGTTGGTAAGATAATGATATTCAGAACCAATGCCACACAAATAACAAAATCCGGCCCGCTAGCCCAGGGCCACTATAATTAGCTTCAGGTCACCAAATTTCATTAATCAATGCTTAATTCCACTAGCCCAAATGGGCACCAAATATAATAGAATTAGGCCAGGGGCCATAATGCCCCATCCACTTTCCGCCATTTTCCATATTGCTAGGCAAAGGAATCTAGCAAATCTTTTAGTTTTAAAACCAAATTTGCAAAAATCAGACCTTCTAATTACAAAGTCATGTAACCTTTTGATTTAGCTCGTCAGCCCGAAAATGTCTATTTTCATGATTTGATTTGATTTGATTTATGACGCCCTCAGTAGATAATGAGTAACGTGTAATGTCAAGGTTTGTTTCATTTACTATACTTGTACATTTATTCTTTGTAACCATGTGAAAGAAGAATTTCTACTAATATGGACAATAAACTCAAATCAACAATCAATCAAATAATGGAAACATATTTTTTTCTATACAAGCAGATAACTCGTTATTTATTTGGAATGGCTTTCATATTTGAATGTTTGATAAGGGTTAAAATAGTTGAATAAAAAAGAAAGAAATACATCAGATATTATCAAAACAATGTAAACTTTTCATAAGGATCTTTCTGTCTTATACAAATTTCAAATGGTCTAAAAAATGTATTAAAAACCGGTGTATAATTACTAAAAATATGCAAATTTTGGCAAACTTTAGAATTTCATGACCCTATTTGCATAAATTACCATGAATATGTAAATGAGTGCAATTTCTCAAAACGTGACATTTAAAAAGTAATATTCTATTATGCGCTTTACTTTTGCGGAAATTTGGCGTTTCACAGCCAAGATTTTAAGAGGGGCCATAATGCCCCCGGCCGCAAAAAGATACCCCGACTCTTTTAATGTTAAAAGTCGCTATTCATTGTTTACAAAAAGGGTCACCGTGCTTATAAATGCTCAGTGCATGTTTGAGTTGCCTCCTGATCACTAGGCAATGAACTAATTTATTTAGACATCATATAATAATAACTAAAATTATGTTTAGGGCTTTCATGTAACATTATCACTCTTAATGTTTATCTTCATACTTTCTTTTGTGTAATATTGTCCCTGCCCTCTCTGTCTCTTTAATTCAGATTACATTTAGAACAAAAAAGAGATTGCGAGTGCATAGGGGATAACCAGATAAGACATTCAACAAGATGAGTTTCCTACCGTATTCGGAAATAGAACTGACCAACTGTGGGCAATGCTGCACAGAAACGATGTCGTACCAGCCCCAAGAGGGCCAGCAAATTCTCTGTATAAAATGCATGGTTGGGGGAACAGAACGCGCAATAGCCACTTTTCCCAAAAAAGGGATGTGCCCTACTCACGAAGGCGAAGAGTTGGTCCTCTTTTGCAAGTCATGTCAGAAGCCTGTGTGCAATCAATGTGCCTCTTCCTCCACACATCTTCGCCACAGCTTCGTTCAAATGGAGATGATAGTGGAGATATATAAGATTCAGATAGGGGAAGTACTTGGTATGGTAGCAAGAGCAGAGAAGAGATCTAAGATGTTCAAAGAATGCATAGAACATTACCATCAAGCTAAACAGGAACACCTTGCAGACTTCTGCACAGCTCTTGAAAAAATACGCGATGAAAGTGAGGAGCAAGAAAAGAAGTACAGGACTGAAAGGGAAGCTGAGCTTGCAAGGGCATGTGTAGATCGAATTGAGATAGAAGAAAATACTCAAAGATGTGAAACTGAAATTGAATCTTTAAGACATAACTGCAATCGAACATTAACTGAAGAGCAGCGTTTAACAGAGAATAGGATAGATGAACGAATCACAGAATCTCTGCTTCATCAAGAGTTACCTCTTACGTCCGAGATTTGTGATATAATACTTGGCTCTTGCAGTGATTGGCAAGTCTTTCGTGTTTTTCCACTCATATGGTACATTGGGATGGAATTGAAGAAAACACTTGATCACAGTCTCACTTATGAAACAATAGAGAATGTCATGAAAGCTCAAATGGACATTCCTCTGAAATGTGTGACCCCTGTATACAGGGAACATTCCACTCCATCACATGAGCATCCCATATTGGATTTGCTGGTCTCACTTTTAGCTTATATAATCTGCCAATTCTTCATCTTGTCTTCGCCGTTTCATCACTTCTGGGTCACAGTACATGAGTGGTTAGGGGGCTTTTACTTGAGTCTTCTTGGGTCTCTGTTCATCGGATTGTCATGTTACTCATACGCTACTTTGCGGCTTTTTCGCATACTACAAATGGGTATATGGCATGGCCTATCTTTAATTAATCAATTTCATATCATGCCATGTGAATTCAAGACACGACTTACTCTTGTTTATCTGTCCAATAAAAACACCACGGCATATATGAAATCTCTCTCAGATACTTTTCCAGTGAGAAATATGATTTTGGTGTATTTAATTTGGTTCTCATGTTTTAATTATGGGGATACAGGCATATTTTTTCAGTTGTATTGCTTAGTTCATCATTATTATGTGAATGTAAAATTAAAACTTCGCAGTGAATATCAAAGAGCAAATGAGTGCAAAAGAGTGAAACTTGCAATGAAATATGAAGTGCCATTTCTTGCTTACTGGAAATGATTAAGGAAAGATTAAACACAATAACTTAGAATGTGCAGATATATGCGCTCAATCAATTGATCATACTTGACTGATCGCATAAGGTGTTCGCAGGTATAATTCCTATATCAGATTAATGTCAACTTTCCTTAGCTTCGACTTAGTTATTTATTACATATATTGCAGAACAGCTATTGTATTTGGATGTTATTGTTAATTAATACGAATATTTATCTTTTCCTTACAGAAATTGAAATGTGTGTATTTCTCATATAAAAACTGTTCAGTAAGAAATCGTGGTGGAAAAATAATACAAACACATGCACATACATTTGATGGCATGTCACTATATATTCACATAATTGTATTCACACATCTGGTCTACAACCAAAGATATAGATAATACTCTTAATAATATTTCATAGATATCCTGTACAATCTTTTGTTGTTTTTTCTCTTGAGAATATGTTGACTCAAATATGAAATGAACATAAGTTATACATTATTTCTGGTGATTCATTATACATTTAAAGAATACTACTTATAATGTTGATAAATTCATTGACCGTTTGATATAAAATACTCTGGGCAATCGACACTCAAACCAACTAGAGTTAGTAATAATAACTCACGTATAGAAAATCTATTTGCACATACAAATTACTAAGGCTGAGTCGGTTCGGTCGGCCACACTGGGTTCCGACCGTCACCATCGGGTCCCAGTTTCGTTTTTTCGGAACAGGTGCTAATTTTGTTTTATTTATTTATTTATTTATTTTATTTATTTATTTTTTTATATATATATATATATTTTTTTTTTTTTGGGGGGGGGGGGGGGGGGGTTTAGACACCCTGTAGTGTCGTTGGATATGTCATACGACACTGGTCTAAGGCGGCTCTAAGTGCTTACTACTTAAAGTAGCATTTATCAGGATATTATATATAATTTTCTCATATTAAAAATAAGTGGTTAGTCAAAAATTAGCTTATGAATATTCATGAGCAGCAATGTGTTACTGCTCATGAATATAAATGACCTAACTTTTTACTAATCATTTTTTTGAATATGAGAAATTATATACGTTACTAAATTTTCCTTCAAGTTGTAAACACAAATGGGCGCGCGCCTAGGCCAGTGTGTTTCCCACAACACTACAGGGTGTTTTTTTTAAATGTGACAGTGTAACAGAATGTGACATTTTAAAAATGGTAAATAATTAAAATGCAGATAAAAGCCCTAGATAGGATGAAATCAATATTGATACCTGTATTATAAAAATAATAATTATTTTTTATAGTGTATTGCCGCGATGTAAACCGAACACAAAAAGTAACTTCACCCCTAAGCAATTGCCCATAATTTCATAACCAAGAATCGTTTCAAGATTTCGTCTTGCCAATATATCCATATGGTAGTTAGGAAAACAATGTGTAAAATTAAGAGGTAACCATTAATCCATGGTTGAGTGAGCACACATTACAGAAAAAATAGTCATATTTCAAAATTCGCAAAAGTATTATCATCATTACAAATTATTGAGAGTTCGAAAATTTAAAAAATGCACTGTTTTACAATTGCAATGAATGCATTTTACCACATGTGCCATCACAAAATTAAAATGAACGGAATATCAAACAGCATTGTTTCATAAACCATGATCAATGCATTCCGCCACATGTGCGGATTCACAACAATGTACAGGCACGCGCAATACCTTGTGACTTTTGAATTGGGCCATTTTGGTCTTTAATCTGTGCTCATTCAGCCATAAAATATTGAATATCTCTGATTTTCGCACATATCGAACATAACAACTGTGCCAACATTGTGGTAAGATGACATCTTGAAACAATAATCGGTTATGAAATTATGGGCAATTGCTTAGGGGTGAAGTTACTTTTTGTGTTCGGTTTACTTTGTTTAATTTATCAATTATTTCCTAATTTATAAAAAATTGCAGAGGGGTAATAAAGATATATTCAATGAGTATAGACTAATTTGTATATTATATTCTGTGCATTTGTAAATAAATATTTTAACAGATTTTGTTTTTATTACTCAATAAGTGAATTTTTACTTCAAAATTACAATTTACACCTCAAACCATTTGAAATCAAATACCGTAATATCAACTGGGGAAACTGTGCAATAATTTATCTAAGTACAATATTGATTCTAAAAGACGTGTAGTATTAAAAGATTTAACTACGTATTCATATACATGTACCTCCCTCTTATTAAAACAAAAAATTACTCTCTTAAAATGAGTGATATCCATAAAGTAAGCCCAATTAGTGTATTCATTTAGAAATTATATGCTTCCGCAATTTGTTTAATTCTTAGCTTGTTCAAATAAAACTTCATGATATATTCTCCACGATGATATGGAAATTATGTTTCGGCTAACTTTATGGAACAATCAATGTGTTAAACAGTGTACTTATTTCATCTGTATACAAACATACATAAATTATATAGAATTTGTAATTACAATTTAAAAACATTGCCTTTGATATTGATATTGTGTATGCCTTTGTAGTGTTTTTTAATTGTGTGTGTGTGTGTGTGTGTGTGTGTGTGTGTGTGATCAGTGCTTTGGTGGGGCTTGTGTTTTTTTCCTTGGGCTCTAAAGGGGCCGGGGGGGGGGGGGGGGGTTAAGGAGACGTGATGAAGTAGCATGTCTTAGTTCTTGTTATCTTTTTGTTATAACCTCCTGTATGTTTATTATATGGAGTCAGTGAATTGAATATACAGTTGATTTGTAATTCTGTATGTATGTAAGGTAATTATTTTCACTTTCTTTCATTAGCACTGTAATTGTTCTATTCTCTGTTTATGAATAAGATGTTATCATTCGACATATTTTGTTTATATTCAATAATGTAAATGTATAATTTGGAGGAATAAAACAATCAGTTAAAGGGATAGTTGAGTTTTGGTATAGAGGGCGCTACACAAAATATTGTTTTTATGAGATAATGAAAACTGATTGTCAAATTTTAAAGAGCATACAATTTTAATAACAGAATAAATTTTATTTGATCAAAATCGGTTTAGAAATGGCTAAAATATCCATACACGTAATAATTGTAGGGCCCTACATTTATTTGATAATTTTGAACCAGCCGTTTTAAATGCTTTCTCTTTTCAAAAATGTACAAAAGAGGTTTTTAAATAGTTGTTGATTATCTCTCTATCTAGTCACTATTTCAACAAAACATCACATGCACAATATTTTATTTGAAATGGTTGAAACCAATGAGTTTTTAGAGAGCGCCCTCTTGAGTTTTAATGGCTCTTTTTGAATGATAACAGGCTTTTTACTTGGTCATTTGTAATTTTCCATTCCTTTCAAGCATGGTGGAGTAATGGTGCAGGTTTTGGTTACTAAAATTCAGTTTGACCAAAACTGTACCTACTCTCTTTACCAAAACTCAACTATCCCTTTAAGCTTTGTCGTAATACATGTAATGATACATACGATAAGTGCAGACCCTAAACATGTCTAATGATTCTCCCTATATACATAAAAACTAATTACAATACAACTACATACGTATCATACGTAAATGTAGCTGTATTGTTATTAGGGAGAATCATAAGACATGTTAGATACTCCGTCAATGGCTTAATGGCCCTGGGGTCTGCACTTAATGATAAAATCCCCGCCAATAGTGAGGACCCGGGGGGGGGGGGGGTACTCAGATTATAGTCGGACGGGGGTGTGCGGCTGAGACCTCCAAACCCATACCCACATCTAAGGGTCCTTTTGCGAAAAATGGACCCATGTCTAAGGATTTTTTCGCCTGCGGCGCATGTTTTGGGTGTATTTCCCGCAAATTTTGTGGTTTTAAGTTAGCGAGCGTAGCGAGCTTGAAAAATTTGGCAATTTCACATCGGCAAATCCCAAAAATCCCGTATAAAAAAGGGGAAATATGAAAAAAGGGACCCATGTCTAAGGATTTTTTGATGAAAAGGGGCCCCATGTCTAAGGATCTTTCTTGAAAAAGTCACCCTTCCCAGCGGCACATCCCCGTATACCCAATATACGTTAGTACCCCCCCGGGAGTGAGGATGGTCGAGGGGAAATACAAATATTTAGACCTAAATCATAACCTCAAACCCGGTCTGTCTTTCCACACATACACACACAAATGGTGGGGAATTCCCTTCCAGGGGAAAACCCATATCTATTCATGAAGCGGTGGAAGGGAGCCATATTTGATTCGTGTTCATGTATGCACAACAATACTGGTAAAGCATATTGTTGTTTGCCTGCAGGTCGACATGGTGTAGCTGTAAGTAGGTATTAATTGTTTTATTTTGCAATTTATTGATGAATTAACATAATGGAGATATGATGATTTGTCTGGTATATGTTTTATGCAAGTTTTACATGAATTATGGATGTTTTGAAGACGCTTTTCATTTTGTCATTTATTGAGTGATCCAATCGCGATAGGTCAAATTTGTCTGGCTTGTCAACAATACGGTAATTCACGCATATCTTCTTTTTTTTATTTGCAATTCATCGAATTAGAATATAAATATTATGATTTTTACCACTGGAATATTTACATGTACATAATTTGTATTTCTAATTAATTGAAGAATATGTCGGATTAATCTATAATCACACGCTGGACCATTCCTCATGGAATCAATCAACCACACATTGGCACTGTGGACACATTTAAGGACAGGTTGAAATATCATTTGTTTCAAACAGCATTTAATTATACCTACTTTCTTCCCTTAATTTTACTATTCCCTTCATTCTTGTTTGTTCCACTATCATTATTTTACTATCTTTTCCAATGCGCTTTGAGCACCTTATTATGCAGGTTACAGTCCGTTATTCCGGAGGTTCGTTATTCCGAAGGTTCAGTTATTCCGAAGGTTCGTTATTCCGAAGGTTCAGTTATTCCGAAGGTTCGTTATTCCGAAGGTTCGTTATTCCGAAGGTTCGTTATTCGGAAGGTTCGTTATTCCGAAGGTTCGTTGTTCCGAAGGTTCGTTATTCCGAAGGTTCGTTGATCCGAAAATAAAATCGGGTTCGTTATTCCGAAGGTTCGTTATTCCGAAGGTTCAGTTATTCCGAAGGTTCGTTATTCCGAAGGTTCAGTTATTCCGAAGGTTCGTTATTCCGAAGGTTCGTTATTCCGAAGGTTCGTTATTCCGAAGGTTCGTTGTTCCGAAGGTTCGTTATTCCGAAGGTTCGTTGATCCGAAAATAAAATCGGGTTCGTTATTCCGAAGGTTCGTTATTCCGAAGGTTCAGTTATTCCGAAGGTTCGTTATTCCGAAGGTTCAGTTATTCCGAAGGTTCGTTATTCCGAAGGTTCGTTATTCCGAAGGTTCGTTATTCCGAAGGTTCGTTATTCCGAAGGTTCGTTGTTCCGAAGGTTCGTTATTCCGAAGGTTCGTTGATCCGAAAATAAAATCGGGTTCGTTATTCCGAAGGTTCGTTATTCCGAAGGTTCGTTATTCCGAAGGTTCGTTGATCCGAAAATAAAATCGGGTTCGTTATTCCGAAGGTTCGTTATTCCGAAGGTTCGTTATTCCGAAGGTTCGTTATTCCGAAGGTTCGTTGATCCGAAAATAAAATCGGGTTCGTTATTCCGAAAATTAAATCGGGCTTGTTATAATACTATAGTTTGTGTTTTTTTTTTTTAATTTACAGCCTGCATTAAGCATACCCCTCCCCCTTTCCCTCCAATCAAACATTTAAGTTTATTTTATCTCTTTATATGAAATTATAGCATTATAACAAACCCAAATTCATTTTCGGATTAACGAACCCGATTTCATTTTAGGAATAGCGAACCTTCGGAATAACGAACCCTCGGAATAACGGACCTTCGGAATAACGAACCTTCGGAATAACGAACCCGATTTCATTTTTAGGAATAGCGAACCATCGGAATAACGAACCTTCGAAATAACGAACCTTCGGAATAATGCAACAAATGTTCGGATTAACGAACCCTATTTCATTTTCGGGTTAACGAACACTCACAGGGGCGTCGATCCTGGGGGGGGGGGGGGGGGGGGCTGGGGGCGGTCGCCCCCACCCCCCCCCCCCCGCCCCCAATGAAAATATTGGGGGGGCGAACATATCATTTCGCCCCCCCCCCCCCCCCAATAATTCCGAAAATGAGGAAGAAAAAAATCGAGTGATATAATGCCAAAGAGGGGAAAGACACATTTATCAATAATTAATCTTCAAAATAGCCGTATTTTAGTTTGAAAAGGGCTGTAAATCTCTTTTTTGCCGCGCGCTTCGCGCGCATACAGTTTCTCATATTGCAAGTGTCATTTTGATTGCGGGAACTCACCTTTCGAAATGTGTTCGGCAGTGTAATTTCTCAAACGCACACCTCAAACGAAGTTTATTAAAACCTCATCTATAGATAGCACACCGTCACAGAAAATAAAATAATCTGAAATATATCTTCCAGTCAACTCGGTCCATATGCGCTGAATGCAAATCAAATTGGAATATCATGTCCCCCCACAATTGAAAATGTGGGTGCCCCCCAAAGTCAGGTCTTCAAGCCATCAAGACACTTTCAAAATTTCAAATTTCGCCCCCCCCCCCCCCCCCCCAATTGCAAAAACGGATCGACGTCCCTGAACACTCAGGTATAGGAAATTTGCGTGTTCGGAATAACGAACCTTCGGAATAACGAACCTTCGGATTAACGAACCTTTGGAATAACGAACCTTCGGATTAACGAACCTTCGGAATAACGAACCGCACCCATTATGCATAGGTGGATATTGCGCAACTGAATATTAAATATTATTATAATCTGATTTGTATGATATATTATTTGCTCAAACATAAAGGAAACTGACTAGAAATATTTCTAGTCAGTTTCCATTATAAAAAAAAAATTTGTCGGATTGGAGTAACGGGCAACCAAAAATTAGGGTAGGTAGGTAGGTGTTTTTTTTTTTTTTTTTTTTTTTTTTTTGCAGGATTCGCACAAATACACACAAACACACATATAACACACACATAACACAGGTATCGCAATTTGAAAAAGAAAAAAAAAATTTTAAAAAAGGGTCGGCGGTATTTTTAAGGTCGGGCGGGTTACGCCAATCCAACAAAATATTTGTCATGGCCTTATGTTTGAATTCAATTAATAAAATAAGCTGCATCACTTCGTGTGATCCCGCGTCTTTCTCTAGAAAAGTTGATTTAATTATCCTTGGGATTGACGGATTGTGCCCGGTTTATATAGCTTCTGACTAATCGAGCATTGAAAAGGGATTCATGGGAACCCCCGCCCCCCCCCCCCCCCCCCCCCCCCCCATTCAAGAGTCTTCGTGGCTCAATGGGTTGAGCACCGGTCTAGCAATCCGGAGGTCTCGGTTGCGATTCCCGGCGAAGCCTATTTTTCTTTGCTCATTTTCAATCATATATTATTTGCTGTGCACTTTAATGCATAACAAATCTATATGTTTCTTGCAGATTTTGTTATGAACCTATTGCCTTGGGAGACCAGAACCTGGAACCTACTCACTCTGCAGCAATGTGTGAACCTACAGGCCTCAATTTAATTATATATCATTCCAGATCAAGCCTCTATGTCAAGCCTGAACCAACCTCTAGGCTGTTTGGTAAGATACTATAACTAGTTCAGTCAAACCTGATAGCATATACTTTTGCCACTGATTTTATTAAAGCTAAATGACAGTAATCGGAAACGCAAAATGTTATACAATAGAGTATACAAAATAGTATAAATATTTATATTTTGGGCAAAATGTGAATTTCATTACCTTATTTGCATACATTTCCAATTTTCAAACAATTAAGTAATTGTAGTAATCTATGCACTTTACTTGACATGCGTGCAAATGTTCGCGGCAATCGGCTGGGCATCATAACAACCAGACGATGTTTAGGGCTTTGATGAAACATCATAATCTTGCCCTTGTTCTCTCTGTCTCTTCAATACAGATTACATAAAAAAGACGATATTTTGAGCGCATCTGTGTGGGCATTCGTTCGTTCAACAAGAAGATCAACAGATAAGACTGTCAGACATCCAGAAAGATGACAGATCTGACCAATTGTGGGCGATGCGGCAGAGAAACCATGTTGTCCGAGGTCCAAGATGGCGAGCAAATTCTCTGTATGAAATGCATGGTGGTGGAGATAGAAGGCACAATAGCCGAAATTCCCCAAAAAGGAATGTGCCCTACTCACGAAGACCAGGAGATGGTCTTCTTTTGCACGTCTTGTCGGAATCCTGTGTGTAGTATGTGTGCCTCTTCCTCCACACATCTTCGCCACAGCGTCATTCAAATGGAGATAGAAGTGAATGAATATAAGATAAGGATAGGAGAAGTACTTGGATTGATAGCCGTAGCAGAGAGGAGATCTAAGAACTACACAGAATGCACAGAACATTACAATCAAGCAAAGCCGGACCAAGTTACAGACTTCTTCACAGCTGTTGAAAGGGTATACAATGAAAGTGAGCAGCAAGAAAAGAAGTACAGGACTGAAAGGAAAACTGAGCTTGCAAGGGCATGTGTAGATCATAGAGGCCAACTTACAGAGAGGGGTCGAAAAGAGATGGAGAAAAACGCTAAAAGCCACGAACATAAAATCAAATCTTTAAGACAAATCCGCAATTCAATATTTAAAAAAGGGCAGAATCTAAACATTAAAAGGATCCCGGATCTATCTGATATATTTCATCAAGTTTTACCGGCTTTGTCTGATGTGTGCGATAGGATACTTTGGATTTGCAATAGTTGGCAAGTCTTTAATATTTTCCCACTCATACTGCAGGTTGAGAAGGCTTTGAAGGAGCTTCTTGATCACTATCTCACTGAAGAAAATAACGAGTATGTCATGAAAGCTCAGCTGGACAGTACTCTGAAATATGTGACCCCTGTATACAGGGTACATTCTACTCCTACGGATGTTGATCATCCCACATTGGAAGTTCTGGTCTCACTTTCTGCCTATGTAATCTGCCAATTCATCTTGTCTCCGATATTCCATCACTTCTGGGTCTCGGTGCACGAGTGGTTAGGGGACCTTCACTGGGGTCTGCTTTTCATGTCACTGCTTATTGGATTGTCAAGTTACTCCTTGGCTACGTTGCTACTTCTCTACATACTACAAAAGGCCATATGGATTGGCCTATATTCGATCAATCGATTTCATATCATGCCATGTGAATTGGAGACCCGGCTTGCTTTTGTTACATTTTCCACAAAAAGCACTAAGGATTATACAAAATCTCTCTTAAACAATTTGCTATTTGCCATAGGATTAATAATAATTGGGTATTTCATCTGGTTCTCACTTTTCAATCATGGGGATTCAGGCATATGTTTTCAATTGTATAGTTTGTTTCATCTTTGTTGTGTGAATGCAATATTACAAACTGTCAGAGAACTTAAAAGAGCAAGTGAGTGCAGAGGAGTAAAACTTGCATGGCAATATGAAGTGCCACTTCTTGATCACTGAAAAGACTGCACACACTGTAGTAACTGATTGGAATATGCAGCGATGTACGATCGATCAATTGGTCGTACGTGATTCATCGTACAATTAATCGTAAGATTATCGCATAAGTCCTGTCACACTTCAACTTTCCTTCGCTCCCATTATGTTGTTACTTACATACACTGCAGAACAGTTGTTATAATTGGATGATATTGTTAATATGAATTTTAAATTTTACTTCCAGAAAATGAAATGTGTTTAGTTCTCATTATATCAAAACTGTTCGGCAAGAAATCAAGATGAAAATAATGCAAAAAACATGCACAGACCTTTGATGGCATATCACTACTGTATATTATGTTCACATAATTGTATTCACACATCTGATCTACAACCAAATATATAAATCATATTCTTGGTAATATTTGATAGATAACCTGCACAATGTAATATTGTTTGTTTTTTCTTTTGAGAATCTGGTGACTTAAATATCAAATTAACATACGGAATACATTCTTCCTGGTGATTTCAATATGAATTTAATACTATATTATGTTCACATGTTGAGGAATGTATTGATCTTTTGATATCATACTCCATGCAATATACTCAAACCAACTAGGGTTACTAAATAAATCATGCTAATAATGAATCACTTATTGAAAATTTCTTTGTAAATAGGCATGAGCCCATTTTTAAATCGAGCATCAGTATGTGATGTAAGTGACCATTTCGCTATATTTTTCATTATACCTTTGTTATGAACATTTTGTATTAAGTGACAAATGACAATAATAATGCTAATTTGTTTACCATTATTTTGAGTTGAATGGATAAGGATAATGAAATGCAGTGTCAGTGCGGTTATGTTGATTGTAAATATGTTTAGACATTTATGAGTAAACATAATATCTAGTGTATATTATAAGTGTATTCCATTTGTTGAACATAAAATATATGTATTACAAAATAAGAAACCTTGGTCTGATAATGATATCAAATATGCAATACGAAGAATGCATTATCATTTATATAAGAATTAAGAATCCAACTGAGTATTGTAAGGATGTATATATACTACTTATAGAAATGTTGTAAATACTGCTTTGCAAGCCTGCTGCTTTGTTTAGCGAGAAAAGAGATTATTATTGTAATAGGTAGATGTAAGAATGCACGTAATGAAACAAACAGAAATACACATGAGACATTATTCATACATTTTGGAATAACAATAGGGAAAATGTGCAATATCATATCTTGTAACCTGATGGGCAATATTTATGCAATCGGCGGATAATTGTAATAATTTGTTGAGTAATATATGTTCTGAAGCTGTAAATAGTTCCATTTACATCTCACATCTGTATATTTAACTAACATTTTTTTTAAAACACAATATTTAAATTCTACGTTGTTAAAACCTGTAATCGAATGTGATATTTTTAAAATGGCAAATTATATAAATGCAGATTAAAGCCCTAGATCTTATGAAATAAATATTGCTATTATATAACAATTTAAACAAGTATTCTTTAAAGTGTATCGCCACCATGTACATTGTTTGATTTATACATTAAAATAGGTTTATTTCCTAATTGATGGCAGAGTGCAAATGTTATTCTGATCTATAAAGAGGATAAGGAAGATATATTAAATTACTATACGGTAGACCAATTTCTTAATCGTGTAAATTTGCAAACAAGTATATAAAGAGGATATTCATAATCAATTAATGGAATATTTACTTTAAAAGTACATGTTACACTCCAAATAATTTAGACTCTGAGAAGTGAGAAGTCTGTAAATATTCTTGTTAGCCTTTATCGTAAGATGATATTGCCATCCTACACACTGTAATATTATGCGGGGAAACTGAAATAATTCATTTAAGTAGAATTTTAATTCTACAAAAACGTGCAGTAAAGTTTTAACTACTTATTCCTCTTCATATTCACATACATTTCCCTTATTAAAATAAACGTACTCTCTTAGATGTATGTGATATTCATAAAGTCAGAGAGCAAGATTCGTGTATTTATTTATTAATTATATGTTACCTATACAATTTGTTTAATTCTTAGTTTGTGCAAAATAAAACTCCATGATATATTCTACAAGATGCTCTGTAAATTATAATGTTCCTTACTTTGAATATGAACTTTGAATAAACACCATGACATAGTATGGAACAGTCTCCTAGTATTTAATTAACGGTGTACTTCTCTCATCTCTATACAAAATGTCCATGTAAGTACACTTTTTTAAAGTTAAATTGAAAAAAATCTTGCTTTTCTTTTATTGATAGCATTGATATTTTATGTGAGTGAGTGAGTGGGTGTGTGTGTGTGTGTGTGTGTGTCTGTGTGTGTGTGTGTGTGTGTGTGTGTGAGTGTGTGCGTGTGTGCGTGTGTGCGTGTGTGCGTGTGTGTGTGTGTGTGTGTGTGTGTGTGTGTGTGTGTGTGTGTGTGTGTGCGAGTGCGTGTGTGTGTTTGTGTGTGTGTGTGTGTGTGTGTGTGTGTGTGTGTGTGTTCACACCGGCATTCTTGTGGGGTCTCGTGTGGGTACAATTATATACTTGTGGGGTATGTTTTCCTTGTGGGGAATAAATCATAGACCCCACTAAGGAATAGCCTTAAATCGGCGTATTTAGCTTCAAAGAGTTATGTGACAAAATCTTGTGACTGTGCCCCATAAGTGATACTTGAGGAATTTTTTTTTCTAGACACACCCCTACCCTCCCATGCACTCAGAAGGTTGCCTTTTGTATTTCTGGGGAGAATCAATGACTTAGCCCTGCTTCTCACGTCACACTCTGAATATGTTACCGCATGGAACTTTTTGTTTGTAACTTTATTTTCCTATTTTGCATCAGAATTTGTTTCTTTCTTTTATTCAAGTTCGTGGAACTAAACAAAATGTCACTTCATATCCCTCAGAGAAGAACATTCCGTGATATTCCCTCCTCTGACAGAAAACAAGATATGCATAAAGTAATATTAAAGGGACTTAATAATATTGACATTGTCCAAATCCACAAAATCAAATTGGAATTCTAGCGGTTCCCTCATACTTGTTTTATTCGTATTAACAATAACAGCATGGGACAGTTTCGGTTTTTTAAATGTCCATTTCGTTCAAACGATATTTACGATTGAAGTGTTCCGATATGAACATAATATATAAACGAGACCTTTCAGCCGAGTACAAAGTAAGTGCAATGAGTAAATGAATATCACTATGCACTTTCGCTCATTTCTCGTCCAAATAACATATCCAATTAACTTAATTTTCACACATTACCTTTTGGACATATCAGATCACACCAATACACATTTTATTAACCACTTTTTGCACTTGTCAACAAAGTTACTAGATACCTTTAATAAATTTAATAGTAATGTTAATACATCATTTTGAAAAACATATTCTAACAAGATTTTGTTTATATATATATACTTTACATTAGTGCAATTATGGACCCTACTATTTAGGATCTATGGTTCCATTTTTATTGGTGTTACATGTCATTTTATGCTTTGATATATAAAGGATATGCTAGGTGTGAAAGCTCGTCTCCATTTTTTTTATACATAAGACTTTAAAAATTAAGTTTCAAGATAGTGGTTTTAAAGGAACTACAGCGTCTAGATGGCCTAATTTTCACAATTAGGCTCTCTATAATCAAATTTTCCTCAAGAAAAATAATTTGGCAGTCATTTCCCATGAAATCAATAAATTTTGGGGTAATTAGTCAGTATCTAATTGTCCTGGGAACGCCCCTTTTAAATCGCAAAAATGTGACGTCATCTAAAGAACGGACTAAATAACTAAATTCTTTAGATGACGTAAGCCAATGCATTGTCAATCACATGTCAATCACGCTGCCGATTCTGGACCCTAAATGTGGGTGGGGCGTAAACTGGCTGCTAAGGGAGATTTGGCATCAGAAAATTAGCCTAAAATCACTACTGTGTTTATTTTCATGAAGTTGTTTTTCGGCAGACCTATTTTATAAGTAATCAACTATGGAATAAGTGCCAAAAGTACGTTGTATTCTGTAGTTCCTTTAAAATAGAGTCAGGCCTGCTCGTGTTTATTATATGACCCAGCCCACCGGAGATTTCATTCATGAATCTCACACTACATTTCTACTATACTAAAGTAGCCGATTACGTATGTATGTCTGTCTGTCTGTCTGTATGTCTGTCTGTCCATCTATGCATTTCGTAGCGCATTGAGGCACCAACATCAAACTTTGGGTAGTGATTGGTGATGACCCATAGAGGTTTGTGGTCGGGGTCAGGTCGGGGTCAGTTTGACCAGTGGTCAGTTATGAATCGGCCAATATTCCACGTTCATTTGCCATGCAGTCGCGTCGAGCGCTGATCATCGCACATGCTTGCGACGGAAGTACCGTGAAAAGTGTGTTGCTGAAATGACCTTTCATTATGTAGTCTTTGTTCAGCCTGGAATCGATACGTTGTAAATTACTTACGCACATTATCGTATGCCTGTCAAATCGGAAATAACACGTGTGCCGCTGTGTGCGCCTGAATTAAGACTATCGTAATTTGCTTGCGAATTGTTGTTTTTCAAACTTTTAAATAATATGGATTTAAAAATTGTAATGACTGATTTTCGAATAGAATTAAAACAAATCTGATGAAATATATGTATTTCTATCAAGAAACGGACGGTACATTCCAAAAGCGAAAGCGACCGTCGGGCGGGGAATTTGCATAGACTATATACAGAGTAGCGGAATATTGTAGGTCCGGCATCTGTGCATTGTCAACACACAATCTACTACATTGTACACACATTCGTGTGATTGTACATGTCCGTATATGCATGACTGAATTTGATCGGTGATTTTTGTTCACATTTTCAACACGATATTCACAAAATTGGCAAAACAGGGTATACGGCTACCAAAATAGGTTTCTCTCTGTCACTGGTTTAATTTTCTGAATACAGGCTAATTGTAAATGTTTGCTCGAAGTGCATACTTTGTTGTACTGAAGTATAAAAAATGTGTGCTTTTTGTAAATAACGTGTAAACAAGAAGAGCAAGGAATTAGGGTTATTGATCTACTTGACAACGATTTAATTAATACTGTTTATTGTTTGACATGTGATCGCTGGCAGCATACCTAGGGTTTTTACAAGGGGGGGGGGGGGTAGGGGGGGTTATTGCGTCAACCAAAATTTTCGACGGGCTGGGTGCATGGCCAAGTATTTCGAGGGGGGTGTCGGTCAAGTAACTCGAGGGGGTGTCGGTCAAGTATTTCGAGGGGGGTGTCGGTGAAGAATTTTCGAGGGTGGTGTCGGTCAAATATTTCGTGGGGGGGGGGGGCGGTGAAGAATTTTCGAAGGGGGGAGGGATGTTGGTGAAGAATCTCGATGGGGGGTGGGGGATTTTTCGAGGGGGGTGTCAGTGAAGATTTTTTCGAGAGGGGGTACCAGTGAAGATTCTTTCGGTGTCGCTGAAGAATTTGTGAGGGGAGTGGCCAGGTAGCAAGCCACGTTGGACCAACGTCGGAAACTTGCAAACTCGTTGGAACCCGTTGGACGTTGGACAATCTCGTTGGATCAACGTTGGACCAACATCGGTAACTCGCAGTGAAAAAGAAGTTGGACAATCTCGTTGGACCAACGTTGGACCAACATCGGTAACTCGCAGTGAAATGTACGTTGGACAATCTCGTTGGACCAACGTTGGATCAACATCGTTAACTCGCAGTGAAATAGACGTTGGACAATTTCGTTGGACTAACGTTGGATCAACATCGGTAACTCGCAGTGAAAAAGACGTTGGACAATCTCGTTGGACCAACGTTGGACCAACATCGGTAACTCGCAGTGAAAAAGACGTTGGACAATCTTGTTGGACCAACATTGGACCAACATCGGTAACTCGCAGTGAAATGGACGTTGGACAATCTTGTTGGACCAACGTTGGATCAACATCGGTAACTCGCAGTGAAAAAGACGTTTGGACAATCTCGTTGGACCAACGTTGGACCAACATCGGTAACTCGCAGTGAAAAAGACGTTGGACAATCTCGTTGGACCAACATTGGACCAACATCGGTAACTCGCAGTGAAATGGACGTTGGACAATCTTGTTGGACCAACGTTGGACCAACATCGGTAACTCGCAGTGAAAAAGACGTCTGACAATCTCGTTGGACCAACGTTGGACCAACATCGGTAACTCGCAGTGAAATGGACGTTGGACAATCTTGTTGGACCAACGTTGGACCAACATCGGTAACTCGCAGTGAAAAAGACGTCGGACAATCTTGTTGGACCAACGTTGGACCAACGTTGGACCAACATCGGTAACTCGCAGTGAAATGGACGTTGGACAATCTCGTTGGACCAACGTTGCACCAACATCGGTAACTTGCAGTGAAATAGTCGTTGGACAATCTCGTTGGACCAACGTTAGATCAACATCGGTAACTCGCAGTGAAAAAGACGTTGGACAATCTCGTTGGACCAACATCAGTAACTCGCAGTGAAAAAGACGTTGGACAATCTCGTTAGCCCAACGTTGGACCAACATCGGTAATTCGCAGTGAAATGGACGTTGTACAATCTTGTTGGACCAACGTTGGACCAACGTTGGACCAACATCGGTAACTCGCAGTGAAGAAGACGTTGGACAATCTCGTTGGACCAACGTTGGACCAACATCGGTAACTCGCAGTGAAATGGACGTTGGACAATCTCGTTGGACCAACGGTGGACCAACATCGGTAACTCGCAGTGAAATTGACGTTGGACAATCTCGTTGGAGCAACGCTGGACCAACATCGGTAACTCGCAGTGAAAAAGACGTTGGACAATCTTGTTGGACCAACGTTGGATCAACATCGGTACCTCGCAGTGAAAAAGACGTTGGACAATCTCGTTGGACCAACGTTGGATCAACATCGGTAATTCGCAGTGAAAAAGACGTTGGACAATCTCGTTAGACCAACAGTAATGAGCGGACTCAAGTAGAATTACAATCATAAATAGAAGTGCGCCATCCCCGGTGAATTACCATATAGGATCGATATGTATATTATCGGGTGTCAAGAGACCATGTATGAGTTGGGCCATCGATCTACAAGCAGTTAATAAAGTAAGCTTTCAACTATACTCGTGTGCCTACTTGTATTATATTACAACATGGTGTCTGAAGTGAAAGTGACTGTATGTCTGATTCGATTCGCCATGACCTGTGTTGTAGAAATGCTAATTTGAATCCATTTTGGGAGGCGAGCTTCACGGTTGATGTGTGACCGGATATACCATCCAGAAAACGCTTTATTGAGAACTGTACTGTTCGTTATCAACGGTGCATAGCTAGTAGGAAGAAAGAGCTCCAGAAGAGGCAGAAGCGATACTATGATCAGGGTGCCAAGTCGCTGCCGGTGTTGAAGTCTGGAGAACGTGTGTACTACCAAGTGGGAAAAGAATGGAAACCTGGCGTAGTGACAACTCAAGATTCAACGCCCCGCTCGTACCACATCCAGAGTGAGAAAGGTGGGCGGTATCGCCGGAACAGACATCATCTAAAGAAGCGTCGCGCACCTGAAGGTAACATCCATGTTCCAGTAAACGAGGAAACGGAGTTCCCAGAAGCGT
This sequence comes from Echinarachnius parma, assembly GCA_037951105.1. NCBI lineage: Eukaryota > Metazoa > Echinodermata > Echinoidea > Clypeasteroida > Echinarachniidae > Echinarachnius > Echinarachnius parma. The sequence continues at coordinate 1,553 of JBAMJV010004155.1, read as the reverse complement.
GCTGGAGTGAGGTGAAGCCGCCCTCGCAAGAACGTGACAGGCGCTACCCACTTCGACGTCTACTCTCAGACCCCCGGATAGATTAGATTTGTGATAGAGATGAATACCATTTAGGGCAGAATAATCCCTTGGTATCATCTAGGCGTTGGGTAGTCCACCCTGGCACTAGCACGTTAAACCATTTTGCATAAGGTAAATGTCGGTCTTACATAGGGGATGACAACCGTACGAAAGGGGCAGAATAATCCCCTGGTTCCATCTTCTGGGTGTCGGGTAGTCTACCCTGACACTCAAGTTTGTAATTTACCAGTATTTATTATTGTTATGCCAGAGTTACACATGGCATTTCGCCTACTTGTATTATATTACAACACCAACGATGGATCAACATCGGTAACTCAAAGTGAAATGGAGGTTGGACAATCTCGTTAGAGCAACGTTGGATCGACATCGGTAACCCACAGTGAAACGTTCGTTAATCCAACGAGAATCCAACATTTCACATCTGTTGTTCACTACATGTAGCTGTTATGTTAGAAAAGGTAATTTTTTTTACTCGTAGCACAGGTGGTCAAAACCCCCTTGCATAATAAAAGGATTTAAAATTAGCTGCTGAAAGCAGGATGTATGCCATCGTTGGATCAACGTTGGTTCAACGTTGGATGAACGTTGGTTATTATTCATGAATATTCATGAGTGGTTATCATTGACTGCAAAAAGCATTAATAATCATGTTATTTGATTGTTCAGAATGAATCCAATGTTATTATTTACTCATTATTTGAAATATATGTAAGTTATTTATCTACAAAAACATTCTAAAGGTTTGTTTCCATGATGTATTTGTGTAAATTCTTAAAACTTTATCCAAACATTCAACTTTATCGAAATACCAACCATCAAACAAATATTAACACAGAAGCTAGGTTATATAAAGCTGAGTGGATGATGTAGATGTAGTGAGTGTAGGAATAGGAATAGGACTATATGGATAGGAATAGGACTAGGAATAGGGTTAGGGTTAGTCTTAGGTAAAGGGAAAGCTAGGATAGGATGTTCTAGATATCACCAATAGGCGTGTCATATGAATATTAATTTAATTTTTTTAGTACGGTGAGACGTTGGTCCAATGTTGGACCAACGTTGGACCAACGTTGGATCAACGTTGGACCAACGTTGGAGAAATGTTGGTGAATTACGCTGGACCAACGTTGGATGCTTGTTGGAGACATGTTGGATGCTTGTTGGAGACATGTTGGATGCTTGTTGGATGAGTGTTGGAGACATGTTGGATGCTTGTTGGAAATATGGTGGATGCTTGTTGGACACATGTTGCTTTGACGTTGGATCAACGTTTGCGTACGCCCAACCAACGCTGCTCCAACGTTGGCGAATACAAAATACCAACCTTGGATCAACGTTGGAAAAGCGTTGGTCCAACGTTGACAAATGACAACTTTCCAACGATGGACCAACGTTGATCCAACGTTGGTATTTTGTTTTCGCCAACGTTGGAGCAGCGTTGTTTGGGCGTACGCAAGCAACGTTGGTCC